>JASDQU010755187.1:62763-94817 GCA_032191745.1 Picea mariana | reverse complement strand
GATAGAAATAGAGGAAGATAGAGGCAAGGAGGAAGAGGGGGTGAGAGAGAGAGAGAGAGAGAATTGATTTGTGTTAGCAGGAACACACGCGTGTTCATGTTCCTAATATGCACATTTCAGGAACACTCACATGCGCTTTAGGAATGCATGCTTGTTCCTAAAGTGCGCGTGTTATTTGAATTTCAATTTTTTTCGGGTAGGAGTGACAACTATAGCATACATGTTTATTGAATTAGTTGGCTCAGATTTAGGTTTGGGATGAAAAACATAGTGGTTTGGTTTGGAAATGCATAAAAACCTCCATTTTTATGAATTCCTCTCCAAATATTTGTTTTTTACGTTATTTTTCTATAGGTTACACAATTCAATGATTGACAAAACTACAAACACATATAGAGTTGGTAGTGCAGATTCCAAATATTCCCTTTTTTTTAAGTTAATATAGTTTAATATTTCTAATCTATATTTGTCTTGACATATATCAAAATCATAGAATACATACCTCTCTAATTTCCGCTATAACTTTTTTTCGGCTTAGGGTAAAACCATGAAGATGGGTAACACTTTCGTGACAATCGGGTCTCCAAAATTCCTAGCAGCAATTTTTCGGCCAAAAAAATGTTGCTAGGAATTTTTTCGGCCAAAAATTTGCACGTCAAATTTAACGTCGCCCTCGAAATTAGTGTACAATGTTTTTCGGATGAATTATTTTCCTCTGGTAAGAATATTTTGGTCAAAAGACTTTTCGGCTGAAACGTTTATTTTTAACGGATTCCGTTAAAAACTAGGTTTCGGCTGAAAGAATATTTTGGTCGAAAACCTGAAAATGGGATTGTTTGCAGGACACTGCAAATTCTCTCCATCTTACTTCATCTTTGGAGGTACCGAACTCCTACAAATACTCAGAATTTAGTTTCATAATTGATACCAACATTTTTTAAATTGAATCTACTTTCATTAGGTATAATTTGTTTTCATTTTCATTGTTTTTATCTAATTTTATTTAATTTTATAAAAAATAAATCACTGCATAATATTTTTAGGTGAGATTATGATTCAATGAAATGAAAAATCCATATCTCTAAAAATAGACAGTGGAAAATTATGGAAAATTTATATTCATAATCCTTAAATGTTCTCTTCAAAAGGGTATTTTTAGATTTTACTTTTAAGTAAAAATCAAGATAGATACATGGTGGAGGAAAACATGTGTTTAAAATTTGTAACTTTTTCAAATTGGTCAACTTCAAAACATTCTAGAATTTATAATATTCATCCGTTAGATTCAAAACTATTGTCATCAGAGAATAGAGTCTCTGTAGATTGTTGCAGTATATTTCATTTGTCAAAAACAAAAGTTTAATAATGGAAACATTGTTGTGGGAAAAAATAACTCATTGTCTTTCCCTTCATTTTTAAGGAACATACTGTCAAACAATTGTCAAATTGACATATCAAATCTCAATAAAAAAAAAATTGAAAAATAGTCAGTAGAAAGCTAACAAAATTCTTCACAAGTTTTGTTTTTACAGTAAAGTAAAATTCTAAATAAAAAAAAATACTTTTGTTTACCGGAAGTTGAAGAACCTGTTAAAATTAAAAAAAAATTGTCACAAAACAAGCAAAAGTGTTACCCATCTTCATGATTTTACCCCTTAACCATTTCTCGACTGAGTTATATGCAACGCTAGAGGAGATTGATATCTACGATCTAAACAAAAAAAATAAATTGTTTTTATCATGTTAAGACCCACTTAGCTTGCACGAACAAAAGGCATTGTAATTTTAGGGATATGTTGACTTTGATAATTTTAAAACAATATAAAATTAATATTATAAATTTCCAAAAAATACACTGCACAAAAACGATGGGTTCTCTACAAGTATACAAGTTTTCGGAACAAAATTCCATCGTTAAGGTACTCAACAGCTATAGGAACAAAAACATATACCTTATATTTTGTTGGAAAAAGAAGAAACCATAGTTAGAAAAAATCAAATTTGGCATTCTTATTCACATTTTTTATAAGTAAAAGTTGTATATTCGAAAATTTAATTCAATTTCCTACGTTTCGTCTTCTTACACCATATTCAAATTCATTGTAAAAGTACCTTGAATAATCCATCCAAGTTAACAGATTACTATTTTTCCAAGTTTGCATTGCCACTAGCACGTCAGGAGAGACCATCATTAGCTTGCACTCACCCATAAGTCTTCCTACGTTTCTTTGTTTTCTTTGCCCATGTTGAGATCTTCAATGTTCTATTCAAAGTTTTTGCAATTGTGTCATGTTCAAGGGTGTAGGGGACTTATAGGCTATTCACTTCACCAACATGGATCCTTTGCGAAAGTTAAAAATATGCTCTCTATCTCAATCTTCCGCAGGGTGTTCTGCCTTCAAGAAGGATACTAGGCCTCTATCCTCTGCCCTGTACAAGAATATTTGTTCTTCTATGTTCTTCTCTACTCTTCTTACTTACCTGCACATAACACATCCAACTAACAAGCAATATTAATTAATAAGTGATATTACTGGTGAGTCAAAAACCACTATGTCAAGTCTCTAAATCTACATAGCCCGATGTCCATATACCCATAAGGTCTTCTTCAAAACCTTTATGGAATTGTTGTATGCACTCAAGAGTTTCTTACAACCCCTCTCCCCTCTGCCTCTAAACTGTCATTTCTTGTAGCTACAAACATTGATTAGAAAGAATATGATGGTCTACTAAGAAGTATGTGCCAGCTATGGTTTCTTTACAAACCCAAAGTGAACTCTTCTCTCAACCAAGAAATCTGCTCTAAATGGTGATCTCTCTCTTTTTGTTGTTCAAAAATGCTAAGAGGCATGAAGACTGACAAACTGGAATTTTCTAGTCCTTCAATACTATTGGAGGCATTCCTCCTAGTCACTTAATTTTTTTATATTCGGTTCTCTGCGACTAGATAGTGAGCTTTCCATGTGCCTATAAGTTTTGATGCCTTAAGTGGGATTCTTGAACCAAATGTGAATCCACTTATGGAACATACACCAAGTTGTTCACCATTTCTATATATGCTCCATACCATTGTTCACTATCAATCAAAAGAGGGTAAATCAATTTAACAACAAATTCTTCCTCTCTGATGGAAACCATCAAACACTACATATGTCAATCCGGTGGCTATGGATTCAACTTTCCCTAAGCATTAATACAATTGTTTATTTATTCAAAAGAAAAGAAACAAATTATCGTGGAAAATATATTCAACTGAGAGTAATGTTGTAGGCACCAACCAATTATTAATCTAGATCAATTCAATTCTGTGGAGATTCAAAGCTCAATTGGATATGTAGAAATTAAAATTAATTGACCTTCCAACACGTTGGAGCAAAGAAAAATGCATACAACCTTTCCTAGCAATCAACAACCAACCAAGAAGGATCCAAGACACAAGTAGACTAGGATTCCTTGATTCCAAAGAACATCCTACCGATACGTACAACCCATATGGCCTCTATTTTGCAAGCAAATGGCAACTTGACATGTGGATAACAATACAAACCAAAATGAATAAGGAATTGACATAAAGAGGAGTTAAATCGGCCAAGTATGAATTAGATCAACCAAACCAGTATGAAGTCTACCCAAGCATGAAATTAATTGACCAACTAAGTAATGAATCACCTAGCAAATGAATTAAGTCACCAAGGGATGCAGTAATCAACCCGGCTAAGTATTGAATCACGTAGCAAGTGAATTAAGTTGCCCAAGGAAGTGGTAATTGACCCACTATGAGAAATTTGACCCAGGGTTGCGTAGAACTATGGGGGAGGGAAGACACAGTCAATAAACAAAATTTAACTCAGGGAGTGAAGCACTAACAACTAACAACTCTAACCACAAAATCAATTTAGCAACTCCCATTTTACTTGCAACGACTGCAGAATGTTAGCCTTTTATCTCCCAGTTAACAAGAAAATGACAGAGGTAAATCCATAGTTGTTGCATTCATTGAGAATGTATGAACAACATACTTTCTTAATGAAAACTCAAAGGCAATCCTCTTTGAACCATTAATGAAATTACAAGCTATAATTTAATTGTAAGAAAGAAACTTATACACAATTAACCCATAAAATAATTAAGCAACAACTTAATATAAAGCATAGAAGTATCAATATAATAGATTCTCACATCAATACACATAACATCAGTCACCATGAACTTATAAATTTTACCCTGTAAACCCAAATGTGAAAACTATCTTAGAATGGGGGCTTAGTATTTAATTTTGACAATCTATGATACAAGTATATCTTGGCCAATAAGACCCATTGAGAGTGAAATTCATGAGAGAAGGCAATAAGGAGAAGACCCACAACCATGACCCCTCACTTTCATTCCTCAACTTTCTCTCCTATTCATTTTTCTTATTAGTCCCTGCCAAGGGACTATAGCAATGAGTTTGCTATTGATTTGACATTAATTTGCCTTGTATTTTAAATTTGTGTGTGAAGTGTAATGTTTAACTTAATAAAACAAATATATATTTTTTGATATAATAAAAATATTTGTTTTTCTCATTTCTAATTGGTTAATAAATTTCAAGTCTTATTGTTGTCTTCACGTATTTCAATATTTGAAATTAATTACATAATCAATAAACTTGGTTATAAGTACCTAGTACCTTTTATATCAAAAATTAAGAAAAAATGTAAAAATGTCATGTTTTCTCTCATTATTACTATCCATTTATTTCATTATTATTGCATTTATGCTTTTCCATTTTAAAGATTTTGCTTATCATTAATACAAAGTGTACTCCTACTAGATTAATACAAAATGATATACATATAATTAGGTATGATGACATATGTGTAATTTATTTTTAATAGTAATTTTGAATTTCTTTTTAAATGAAAATAAATTAGTAAAAATATAGTTAAAGATGAAAAACAAAATGATATAGACAACTTGTGTGTGTGTGTGTGTGTGTGTGTGTATTTCCCTTTTAATAATGATTTTGAATTTTTCTTTAATAAAGACAAATATAATTAAAGCAAACTGACAGTGGTTTTATAGTAAATTGACAATTGTTGGGACACTCTAGCTAGTTCAATGATCCCATCTAAGTACACTCCATTTCCAAATTTACTTGGCAGGGACTAAGCTGCCTTGCAGCCTTTGTTAGTTCTTGTTTTATTTAATTCTCTATTTTCCCCTCTCTTTTAATATCATTCTTTTTAAATACAATGTTTTGGTTATTCTATTCATTTGACATGTTTTGGGTTTTCTGGTTATTATAATTAAAAAACGTCGCCATGTACGAAGAGAGGACTGTCTGTGACAGGTAACGTCGCCATGTACTAAGAGAGCACTGTCTGTGATAGCTAACGAATCTCCCAGATGATCTCCACTGACTCATTGAGCACATCAAAGCTCATGTCATGATGGTGACCTCGGGTTTCTCTTCCAGAGCTTGCAACACCTTCAAGACTTGTTCTATGTATCAATCACATCTCCTCCTATTCTAGTCATACAAAGAGCTCCTACGACAAGTTGGTTTCTATGAGAGCACTAAGCTCAATAGAGTAGTCGACCATGGCCAGATTTATGTGAGAGCACTCAGCTCAATAGAGGAGTTGTCGACCATGGCCAGGTTTTTGTGAGAGCACTCAGGGGTAGAGGCTCGATGTAGGGGGTAGAATTAGCAGTCTTCCAGGACATAAATATGTGGGAAAATGCCGACGTGAATGTCTCCGACGTCTATGGGAATATTACTCCCCAGACTTACCGCATTGCCTAGTCCGTTAATTCCCTGGACAATGGCAAGAAATTGGGTGTAATTCCATTCTTTGCCACCGAGATTAGATCAGTAAGATTTTTCTCCTGTAATAATGTGTTTAATTTAATGGCTGGAATCTATGTTTATGTTTGCTAGGTTCAACTTTAAATGTTATTTAGGTTAAATTTGCCATAAATATTTGTTTTACACTGTTATATACCGCAATGCTCATTACGTTATTTTCACGCGCAATCAACATGGGAATGTGTTAACTTTGATGGCTGGAGTCTCGGTGGTAACTCTTTGTCCGTTTTAAAGTGGGAATATTAATAAATATTGTGTCATTAATATTATAAATGAGAATATCAATGTTATAAATGAGAATATCATTGGCAAATAAGTGGGAATATTAACAATAAACACAAAACATGATATATGAAAGAATCTCATAGATTATTATTGTCAATAGTCCTCCACATTATCATTGTCAATAGTTCAATAGTCCTCCATAGTCCAATAGTCCTCCACATTAGAGTCATCAAATTCACCTCCACATTAGAACAATCAAAATCACCACTACCATTGCTCTCTCCTCCTTATTTATTAGTCCCTGCCAAAGCAAGACTATAGCAATGAGTTTGCTATTGATTTGACATTAATTACATTGACTAAGTAGTTTGACTATAATTTAAACAATTTTCCAAAGTATAACATTGTTATATTGATATTTATTTTTTTTAAATTAAACCATTTTTTTAAATTATGATTGGTGAAGAACTTGAACCCCTTATTGCAGAGGTGTTGGTGAGCAGTTGATTTGGTTTCTAATATTATCAACCCCATAAGAATAAATTAACGAACTAAAATCTATATTATAGATCCCTGCACTGCCATTGCGTTTATATGGAGCTTCCTCACCAAGCAGGGTACTTTGTTTTGTTGTTTTTCTCATAAATAGTATGTGTCAGAGAACTGAATATTACGTTTCCATGTGTAGAAAACTAATCGTTGAATAGACAGGTGCATACTTCTGTTTCTATCAATATGTTACATTTTGGAGGTATTACCATAAATGGGCGGTGAGAGCTGTAAATTTACATATACATGAAAGTGGATGGCTTTTGCAAACTTTATGAATATATATTAAAATAGATGTTAGATGTTTTTAATGTTGATATGAATGCTTATTAATGTTGAATGTTGTAAATCATGAGTGATGGTTTGGCAACAAAGACCTTGGAGGAATAATTACATGATTGTCGGTTCTTAAAACTGCTCCCCGAGGAGACTCTGCATTTGGCTCTAGGGTTTCCTCTCTTGCGTACGAGCCTTAATGGCTCCCTATGAGGGAGGGGATCCTCCCCCGGTATCCTCATCCCCAAATCTGCAGGCCTTCTAGTCCCTCATCTCGTCTTATGCTAAAGCACCCAAGCCCCCGCCCTCCCAATTCATCAAAAAGGCGGTCGAGATCCCTAAGGTTGTTGTATTCTCTCCTTCAGCGAGACCCTTGGCTCTCAGACTCACAAAAAGAGGATTAATAGGTCAATTCATAGGACTGTGGCCATCCCCAAAATCCATGCACATCTGGCTGGAAGAAAACTGGTGCAAACTGATCAAGGGACAGCTGTCAACAACCATCTATGGTAAGGGATTCTTCACCTTTTTGTTCAAAAAAAAAGAAGATAGAGATTTTATTTTCCGAAGTGGTCCCTATTTCATGGGGGCTAAAGGAATGTACCTAAAAAAATGGATTCTAGATTTTATCCCAGAGAATGATATCCCCTCAGTAGTCCCAGTATGGGTGAGGCTTCCCTTCCTTCCCCTCCACTGTTGGAACAATGAAACCATTAAAAATATAGGAAACACCCTCGGAAAATACATCGATCGGGCTGAACCACAAGAAGGCCTTCAGGCCTACGCCAGACTGTGTGTCAAAGTGGATCTGGAAGAAGGTCTCCCTTAAGAAATACAACTGAACTTGGATAGCTAGACCTAGATTCAACATGCAGACTATGAACAAATCCCCTTCAAATGCAAAACCTGTCACGAATATGGACATTTTGCCAAATTTTGTCCCCATACCAAAGACATGCAAGACCAAGACCCCAAACAAGATCAGTGGCAACAACCAAAGAGGAAAAAAACAAATGGGAAAACCCAACCCTTCCCAACTCAAAATCAAAGGGAAAAATCTCATGATCCAAAAGAAAAAAGACCTAGATCCCCACAAAAAGGAGAATCAAGCCACAATCAATATGTAGAGCTTCACCTAGATGAAAATCTCAAAGAAGTTAGGGAATCCTTGGAAAAAAATACTGGAAAGGGACAAGAAGAGGAAGGGGAAGGAAATGTCAAAGACCCAAAAAAGGAAAAATAAGTTTTGTATCTAAGTGGAGAATCCTCAAAATCTCTCCCCACCCAAGCTAGGGAAAACCCAGAATTGTCAGACGAAGCTAGACAGGACTCCTCAAAAAGTGAATCCGACCTAGAATTAACTCAAACGATAAACAACAAGAAACCTGGAAGGAAATCACACAGAAATAAAAGAGAATCGACAACAGATAGATAAAAGGAACTAGGAATACAAAAAACAATCGAGGAAACTCTAAAGAAAGACGAAAAATCTAGGAAGAACAAGGCATCACAACATAAGGGAACAACTTCACATCCCTCAATAAGGGGGGCACCAAAACATCTTGATAAATGATGAAAACCATCTCCTGGAATTGTAGGGGATTAGGAAGTAAACTCAAGAAAGAAGAAGTCAAAATATTGATGTAAGAAGAAAAACCTTCAAACCTCATGATCCATGAGATGAAAATGAGGGAGCAGGAAACCCTCAAATACCTGCAAAAAATCTGGAGCAAATGTGATGGACGTGCAGTGAGCTCCAGAGGGGCCTCAAGCGGAATTGGAATTTTTTGGAAGATAGAAGATTTCAACTTACAAGCTCAAATGCAAACCCAATTCTGGCTTATGGTAAATCTTCTCAATAAAGTTTCAGGTATGCATTTCTCCATCATGAATGTTTATATGCCAAACAATTATTACAAAAAAATTGAATGTTGGCAATCCTTGTTAGATCTTGCCAAGGAGAATCCTGCCCAGAACCTCATTATTGCAGGAGACTTCAACACAACCATAGCGTCTAAGGAAAAAAGAGAAGGCTCGGTGGTAAGGGACCAGTTTCGGGAAATATTGGAGGACCTATATCGGACCTGGATCTCTTTGATGTTCCCTCGAACAAGGGAATATACACTTGGAATAACAGAAGAGCAGGGCTCGGGCACATAGCCGCAAGATTGGATAGATTTCTTATCAGCGGCTCACTTTTGTCCCTCCCCGAAAAGCCATGTTCAATGAATCTTCCCTGGGTGGGCTCAGATCACTTCCCCATAAGATTGGCCTTCGAAGCTCAACAGAATTGGGGTCCTATCCCCTTCAAACTCAACCCCCTCTGTTTGGACCGCCCTGAGCTCATCCAATCCATATCCAATTTATGGAATCAGTGGATCACATGCTCTCCAAATTACATTTGGGAGCAAAAGATTAAACTTGTCAAGGATCTCTTAAAGAGCTAGACCAACAATACTACATAAAGAAAATAAAAAGACAAAAATTCTCAGCTGGAGTTCCTCCAAGAAGAAATGGAAACTATAGAGATTCAACAAAACCTCCTCAACCAAGAGCAAAAACTTCACAAAGACTACCTACAAGCTCTAGCTGAAGAGGAAAACGCTTGGCACCTTAAATCCAGGAGTCTCTGGTTGAAAGCAGGAGACCAAAATACTTCCTTCTTCCACAATAAAGCCAAAGTAAGGAACTCGTCAAACCAAATTTCAAAATTCAAAACCCATGAGCGGGAAACCCTTAAGGATATCGCCCAAATCAACCAGCATGCCTCCTCTCATTTTCAAAGTTTGTACACCACCTCTGGCAAGGACGAGGTTCACCTTTCCAAAGCCTTTCTCTAACATATCCCTAGAAATATTATTGAGGCTGACAACACCCACCTTGACAAACCCATCGAGGAAGTTGAAATCCTCAGATCCTTGAACCAATTCCAATATGACAAAGCTCTGGGTCCTGATGGCTTCACCCTGCATTTCTATAAAAAATGTTAGCATATCATCAAGAAAGATTTTATAAGAATGGTATGTTTCGCACACAAGGCTAAAAAGTTGGGAGTAATTCCTCTTTCGTATCTCTCCCCCTAAAAGAACCTGGAGCCTCCACCCTTAATCACTTCAGACCCATCTCCCTGTGCAACATTTCCTATAAAATCATGTCCAAAATAATTGCAAATAGACTCAATCCCCTCCTTAGCTCTCTAATACTGCCAAACCAAAGAGTTTTTTTCGTGGGTCGCCATATTTGGGACAACTTCATTCTCATCCAAGAAGAAATCCATGCCAGTAGCTCCCAGGGGGGACTCAGGAATGGCTATAAAACTAAACATGGCCAACGCCTTTAACAGAGTGGAACATAACTTCCTTTTCAAGGTCTTGAGAAAATTCGGTTTCAGTGAAAGCATCATGGATTGGATCTTCTCCTATATCGCCTCCCCTTGGATAGCACCCTTAATAAACGGTAGACCGGGTCCTTTCTTCAAGGAATCCAGGGGTTTAAGGTAGGGTTGCCTCCTTTTCCCCCTTCTCTATGTGATCATGGCAGAATCACTAAACATAAATCTTGAATGGGAAAGCACAAATGGAAATATTCCTAGAACAAAAATTGCCTAAGGAATAAAAAAACTGAACCACTCTCAATTTGCAAATGACACTATTCTCCTGAGTGGAGCTTCCAAAATTCTGGCCAGAAGAATCCTCCAAGTCCTGGATACCTTCCTTCTAGTCTGGGGAGGACTTCTAAACAAAGAAAAATGCCAAATTTATACCTGGAATGTCTCGACAATTATCAGAGCGCGAATAGCTCAAATCATGGGGTTTGCCATTACCCAAGACTGGAAATCCTTCGAGTACTTGGGCCTACCTCTTTGCATTAAAACGCTCCTGGTGAGTTTTGGCACCATTTCATTCAAAAGTTTAAGGAAAAGATGGAAAAATGGGGTTCAAGGTGGCTCAATCCAGCAAGAACAGTGGTGTTGATCAAATCTGTTTTCTCGGCCCTCCCCCTATATCAATTCTCTACCCTTCTAGCCCCAAAGGGAATACTAAAAGAAGTAGCCCAGCTCATACATAAATTCCTGTGGCAAGGGGGAAAAGCCAACCACAAAAAATTCCACTTGGTAAATTGGGAAACAATCACTCTACCCAAAAAACGTGGTGGTCTGGGAATCAGGGACCCCAAAATCACTTATTCTGCAATGGGAGCAAAACTCCTTTGGAGGATAGTTTCAGGAGGTAATGACTGGTGGAAACGAGCTCTCATCAAAAAGTACAGACTAGGGAAAATAAAAAGGATCATGGACAATCCACAAACCCTTGAAACAGGTTCTCAAATCTGGAAATTCATAAAGGGTGATGCCCCCTTCTTCAAAGAACACCTTTCCTGGATCCTGGGAAATGGGAAAACAATCAGAATCTGGCATGACCAAATATTCAGGGTGACTTTCAATCCTCATGAAGGAAATCTCACAGAGCTAAAATACTGGATGATAGGCACAAGCAAGCGCACCCTGTACGACATCTCAGCCTGGAACGCCAATGGCAGCTGGAGAGACTGGAACTTGGGGGATGTTTCGCAGCAGCTGAAAGCACAGGCTCAACACTTGATCATGCTTTTGAAAGGGGCAGCCCCCATTCTTAAAACCTTTTCAGACAATAGGGGTTGGGGGGACAAAGGTTACTCAGTTAAAGATGGATATAACAAGATCCTCAACACCACGAGAGATCATCAAACCTCAGCAAAATGGAATAATGTCTGGAATCAGGACTCCCTTCCCAAAATCAACTTCTTCACCTGGACCCTAGTGCATGATAAAAATTTAACAGGGGAAAACCTCATGAAAAGAGGCTTTCATGGTCCCTTCAACTGCCCTCTTTGCCAAAATAGTCAAGAGAACATTAGCCATTTATTTTGGGATTACCTTTTTGCAAGAATGATTTGGATCTTAGCCTTCGGGGACCTTACCAGAAATATAAGATGGCCCTTTTCTCCCCATCCCAGCCTGGGAAATTGGGACAAGTACTATCGGGGATCCTTCAAGGACAAGCTAGTTCTGAAGCGCATTTGGCGGGTGATGCCAAAGTTTATCTGCTGGCAGATTTGGATAATAAGAAACAAAAAAAAAAGCAAGGGACGGCTTCCCTCCCACAAATAGTTGTTGCTCTCATATTTCATAAAATCAAAGCCTCTAAAAATAGAGGAACCAACCAAATGTATCGCCCAAGAAAAGGACTGGATGGAAAGATTCAATCTCAGGGCCTATAAGCACATCAACACAACAAATAGATCATGCTCATAGCTTCACAACATTCTTAACATTGAACTATGGATCCAAAAGAAAAAAGTCCATACCCTCTGTTTTGATGGTGCTTCAAAGGGAAACCCAGGAGAGGCAGGTGCTAGGGGGGTTCTTTTTTATCCCAGAGGGAAAAAATCCTCAAGTTACCATTTGAATCTGGGGACAGAAACTAACAACAAAGTCGAGGCTTATGCCTTACTAAAAGGAGTGCAACTCACCCAAACTAAGGAAATCCAAGAGCTTGTAGTCCTAGGGGACTCCAAAACCATAAAAATAATGATGATACAGGGAACAAACCCTAGAGACCCAAGCCTAAAGAAAATCATGGACAGAATCAGACTGGTTTCCCAAGATATCAAAACCACCTTCTACCACATTCTAAGGGAAAACAACGGCGAAGCAGACAACATGGCCAATGCAGCAATAGGGGAAAATCCAGGTGCCCTAAGTATAGATGGGGTTTCAACCCTAGCACCCCTATACTAATGATCATCTTGGATAGAAAGATGTTCAGCGCAATAAGGTGCCACACTTTGGGCCCAAACAAAACTCCTGGCCACATGTGTAGGAAGGATTGTCACTACACCCAAAACAAGAAGGAAGGGGGCCTATTCGCATAGTTAAGAAGGAGCCCACCGGGGGCATGGAAAAGCAGCCCCAACAGCATAAGGTGGATGCTTGCAGTCGTCCACATGGAGTAGGGAATTTGCAGACCCGCCAGGTGGCATACAACACGAACAGATCTCTCTTCTCGAGACAACAAAGTGGATAATGACCCCAAGGTCATCATCACAAAAGGTGTGAAATCCATGGTTCACGTGGGAAATCTTGATTCTCTCCCTCAAAGGTGTGCAATTCCGGTACGGGACCCCCAATTCCCACAGCACAACAACCCCCTCGACGTCAACCTCTCCTCCACTCTCCCTTCCATGGCATCGAACGGAACAGTTTACAGAATTCCTCCCACGAACTCACAGGTAAGTATGCCTTTCTCTTGTTCAGAAACCCTATTGTCATCCTTGCCTAGGTTATGGATCCTGTGGGATTTCTCATCTGCTAGTTTGTCTTCCCTGGTCTAGCTGTTATTTATCCTAGCCTCCTCGCCACCCCTGTAGTATGCCAGGATTATGTTAAGAGCAACCTAGAACTTTCCTTCTCCTAGCTCTGAGCCCTACTCCCTGGCCCTCGAGACTCCCCTTTCCCCCTCCCTCGGATCCTGGTTCAGCCTTACGCTTCTACACGACCCCCTGAATTCCTCTCCTAGCAAGTCACCCTGACTCCTTTTTAGCCGACCTCCCATGTTCCTGCAAATCCTTTCGTGTTCACAGACCTGCATATCCTCTCCCCTCCCGAGAATCCTTCCTTGCTCTATGAAGAATCCTCAAGAAATGGCCAGATCCGGTCACTCCTCATGAAACAACAAAATGCAGCAAGAAATTGTAGCTCAGGAGGACTCGGGAAGCTGGCCAGATGATGACTAGGAAGTAGATTGTGGCGGGTGCAACAATCTAATACTACAAATGGGTGCAATGAGTGCCAATCGTACCTTCGAGTTGGAGACCTTAACCCAGCATCAATTTCTGATAGGCAAGCTCCAAGATGAAAGTGACGCCCAGCACAACCAAATTGAAACCAACCGCTTGAAGATAGAGATGTTGCAGCAAAGATTAAATCAGCTAGATGGCTCGCAAGCTCCCCCAAGCAACCTGGGAGATCAACAGGGTTACTCAAGGAACGTCCATTCGAACTCGATCAACCAAGTTCATGACCTGAATGAACCTCTTCCAAATTTCGAGTCGAAAAGGCAGCAAGCAAAACTGGAAAAGGGTAATTAAGCTCAAGTCTTTGTATGTATTGCCGAATAGTATATATTAGTGGCTCTTTTTTCCAAATCTAACTAGGAAAATTAGCTTACAGAAATCTTGAAAACCCTGGGGGATGTTATTTACTATATGACAATTCCCAATTTTGTAATTACCTCTCTTTAAGAGGGAACTGGAGATGGTCTGCCAGGACCTTTTTTTTGTAACACTAGTGGATTCATCCACACAATTAATATAATTTCTCCATTTTTTGTTAAAAAACAAAAATTTTGAATGTTGTAAATATTTGTAAAATGTTTATTCAAATGTAGTGAGAAAATTTTATAAATATTAAATATTGATATAGTTATTATTATTAGTCTCTGCCACACATTTCGTTACACTTTTCATCTTATATGTACTTCATGTGTACGAGACAGAGGATACACGATCTTACTTGGCAGGGATTACACTGCCATGCAGCTCTTGTTATATCCAATCCAATATCTATATCTATTGGTGTGGAGGATACCCTTTAAAATCCTAAAATTAAAATCCAAGTTAGTTAATAACAACTCAACACTATTGTTTAAACTCATATCACTAAGAAACACATATTTTGGCACTTCAAAACACATGTGCTATTTTCAAACACACAACAAGTGCTAAACATGTGTCGTGAGTCATAACAAGTCATGTGTTTTTGTGTTTGACCCACAATATACAGACAGAACCCCTGAAGAATGTGTCATGTTACTTAGAAATCAACTATTGAGCATTTTTTAAATTTATTTTTATTTTGAATCAGAACCCCTGAAGAATGTGTCATGTTACTTAGAAATCAACTTTTGAGCATTGTTGGAATTTAATTTTATTTTGAATCATTTTGTATCTTTTTGGAATTTACTTTTATTTTGAATCATTTTGTATTTTTTGGAATTTACTTTTATTTTGAATCATTTTGCATCATAGTTTTGGAAAAAATCATTTTGCATCATAGTTTTGGAAAAAACAAACATGCCAGATAAATTACAACAATGACAAATCAACCATCTTCAGCGGATAATTTAGTAACCAATATCCGCGCACTTGTGAATTTTCATATTTTTCATGGTAACTTTAAAAAAATAAACTTGGCAGATAAGTTACAGCAATGACAAATCAATCATCTTCAACAGATAATTTAGTGACCAATTTCTGGGCACTTGCGAATTTTCCATATGGACAACATCTATTTACAATTTTAGAATGATCCTCTTAGTATGAGGTCCTAAAGATAATGTAGCTATTTTTTAATGTTTTTGTTTAATTTTTGGAGATTTATGTATAAATTGTGTCTAGCATAATTCCATTTTTTAATGTTTTTGTTTAATTTTTGAAGATTTATATATAAATTGTCTAGCATAATTCCAATCCCAGTTTCCTGACTTAACTACAAAGTTCGACCATTTTTTGTTGATACAGATAGAGGAGTTTGTATGAATAAGAACAGATGAACACAAAAGGAGTTTTGAAAAAAAAAATCTATTTATATATTTATTTATTTTTATGGGCAATTATAATGAATTTTACAAAAATGGAAAAGGGGTTAAAGTGTCTAGTTTATAGTTTAACAATTTCTTATAAAAATAATACTAAGAAGCAGTTAAAATACTAACATTAATACATCCTATTAATGAATATATAAATATAAATATACATAAAATCAATGTATTTATCAATATAATTTCCTCACAGTTTAACTTAATTGGATAGTGTCCTCACTGTCACTTAGGAAAAATGTTATACTGATTTGAATTTGACCTTGGACTTGCTGAAGATCTGCATGATTTGGCTCACATGTGAGGCAGAGTAGACTAACAAATCGTTGATATTGATTGCATACTTGAGTTGTTGATGTGCAGCAAATAAAATGCAAATTACCTGGACATAAATATTACCTAGTCGAATTTGCAATTCTTGTGTTGAATTTCAGAGGTCTTCGAAGGGCATTACATAGCAGTTGTTGTGCATTTCCCACATTCTGCAAAATATCGATTGGCTATTTATCGCTCGATCGAACAATTCTGAATCCCGTTACCCCAAATGATCCAATTAGGCCAGATTCAAAGTCTATGGAAAGAGGAAAGACTCTGATGTTTTGGGATTTATGGGTTTTTTTTCATAAATAAAGTTCACATTGCCTTTGATTATGCCTCAAATACAATGTTCGACTCATTCTCTATATTTCCCCCATTTCTTTATCTATATCCCTATGAATATAAGGTCGACAATTTGTCAAATGTTATGGCATGCATGCAAGCTTTCTCCAGAATCACTGCATGAAAATATGAAGTCTTGAATCGATCCAGAAATTTGGATTAAGGTGAGATTGAAACCTTTTGTAGCCTTCTTTCTTTCAGGTCCAATGGCACATAATCTTATTTTTTCATTCAATTACTTATTATTTCCTAAAGATTGTTTCCTTATATTGTCGCCCAAGAATTGAAGAAACCTAAATAAATAGTATAGATAGGCTGCATAAAGTCAATAATATTGAACGCAGAAGGAAATTTATCAAACATATTTCAAGCTAGGTGTAACATATTGAAAACCTTTGGTCGAGTGTCCCTATATTACGCATTCATTCTGTGCTCCAAACAAAAAGGTCGGGAATATTGATCGATGAACAAAGCTTCAAATTACTTTAGAAGTCTTTCCCAAGTATTATTTATATATGAATCAATCATATTTTCCCCTATAATAGTTCGACATTCCATTAGGAACTTGATATTTCTTTCTTAATAATAAGTTCCAAATGCAATGCATGGATCCAATTATGACTTCTAGCCCCAAAAATCTCTTCTAACATATCACTCACGACTTGCTCGACTCGATAGAATTACACCCCAAAAAGATTTATTGAATATTGTTCCATAATTTTCATTTTGTTCTATGCATTTGAATGAATCAATGCCCAATTAATATTATCTATCCATCGTATCAAATGGGGAGATCAAGGATGTGCAGGCAAGCTCGACCAAAGGGAGAGGATGTGCAAGTAGGCTCGACCAAAGGGAGAGGATGCATAAGTAGTCTTACCCATCGTGGGTGAGGATGCGCAAGCAAGCTGGAGCAAAGGGAGAGGAATTTATTGCTTGATTGAATATAAGGATATCATCCCTCTTATCAATGCCAATAAATTAGGGTTTTAACACTCAATTCACCCATCAATAAAGGAATGAATAGAAGTCCCACTCAACACCTTATCTACGTGCTTATCCCAACGATTTCATAAATTTGCATGGGAAGGATACAATCAATAAAGAAAGAGAGGACAGAGTAAGGGAAATCTCTAGACTTTAGCTCACTCATTTAAGGTGTTATGAATTGAGAACATGAAACCCATAATTATTTCGTCGGGAACCGAGTCAGGAACATGCTTAAGGTAGGATGTTAAGGGTAAATGGAGGAATCTATATTGCGGAAACAAAATATCATGATGGTTTATAATAATGTAGTTTCCGTTAACAACTTATATTGAACAAATGAAATGGAAATAGGGGAGCATCAACATTATTTTGTCTATGTCGAGCGATATATTAAGGGTTTATATTGAAATATCATTGTTAATTAGGATGTGTAAGCAGGCTCGACTAAAGGGGGAGGAATTACTCCTTATTAATTAAGGAGAGTAAAGCTATGAATATACTTCTTATATTATAAGAAATTTTTCTTTTTGTTCAGAATACTTGGGTCTCATAAGTCTGCGGCAACCAATCCCTGATTAAAGGGGGGATCTGTCCTTATCCTTATTATTTTTGGTAACGAGCAAAAAAAAGGACCAAGAAAATAATAGGGAGACGCCAATAGAATAAGGATAGAGTTTCATCTTTTTTTATTTTGTGACCTAATTCTTTTTCGAATCCTTAATCAACACCGTCAAGTCTATGATCAATACCAAAAGGTCACTTCTCATAGAGAATCAAATTCCTATCGGATATGAATAGTGGGATTTGGGGCTCATTTAACCCAATTTTTCCGGGGATCTCGAAAGTCTAAAATGAGATAGAAAATGACATCTAATATTTTGACATATTACATATATAATAGTAGCCAAAGGCTAAAGAAATGAAGACAAGTATCTCTAAGGAAGGGATAACACATTGAGTTGAGGGAAGAAAAAGGCTTTGCTTTTGGCTTGCAAGAAAAAGGATCTCGATGGAACCCTTTCTACTAAGGTAATTGTCACGAGTGGGAAAGTTATGGCTCATCTCATGCATGCATGTCAAGAACCTCTAAAATATGGAGTGTAGCCACATAACTTCACCAAATAATTTCACACCACTCAGCTAAGTGGGATAGACTTTTAGAGAGTTGTGTCTTCTCTTTATTGTCTAGTTACCAAAATGATATGAACCTGTAAGGGGTGGAGCCACTCACTTGAATGTAAGAAGGGTGAGGGTGAGGAAGTGTTAAGTGGGATCACTAGAGGTAGGAAGGCAAGGAATCGTTAAGTAGACTCGCTCAAGGTAGGAGAATGAGGAAACCTTAAGCGGGCTCGCTTGAGTTAGGAGGGCGAGGAAGCGGAATATCGCCCTAAACTAAAGCTAAAGGGTGAGAAATTTATTGCTCACTCAACCCCCCATAAGTAGGGTGGGGGTATTTAGACACTCTATCTCCCATTTGTAGTGAGATCAAGTGATCTAGGTGGATATTGGTATCCACCCACCTATTTCAAATTCAAACTGGCTCATCTTGACAGTTTTCAGTTCAACACGTCTCTGTAATGGGGACATTTCTTTATAATTATGGGTTTTTCACTTACAGAGCTGTCCTAAAGCCCTACACATCATCTAGGTGGATATTGGTGGTCGTCCACCTATTCTAACTGGCTTATTTTGGAATTTTTATGTTAGTACATCTCCCTGTACTTCTAGGGTTGTTTTGGGGCCCTAAACAATGTTTTTTTGGCTTGCCAAAATCAAACTATAGTCGAAGTCAAATTTTGATGAAATAATGTGTATTTCGCGAAAATACCTTTCCAACGGGCTATCACACGCCTAAAACAAAGATCGTATGAAAAAGTTATGACCCCAAGAAGTTAATGTACTAACTTACCCCAACGAGGCCCACATGACTTTTGGCGCTTCATCTCCTAGGGTTAGGTTTTTGGATATCTAGGGTTTTGGCATTCATGTTTATCATAAAAATGCCTTCAGAGCCTCATTGTAATCATCTTCTTGCAAATGAGTGTATCTGTCACATCTCTTCTCGGAGATAAAGTTGCCACCATTCTAGCAAGTCTTGCACTCTATATTTTTACAGTCTCTGTACATTTATTTCATTGATAGAAATCATGTATTATTGTATTTCTCTGTTTCTGTCAATTTTTATGTGTATTTCATTGTAATATCTTTGTTATCATTTTGTTCTAAAAATAATTCGGGTCAGTGGTATCAGAGCAGACTGCTCTTGATCGTTTTTCAATGCATGTCCCCAATGATGTTTGGGTATAGAAAGTTGGGTCTCGAGCTTATCTCTCTTGAGGATAATCGCTCTTGCATGCCCAAGAAACCCTCTATGGTGACAGAAAAGAAAAATGGCAGAGCAGAATATTCTATTAACCTGTTGTTTGAGAAAGCTATCGCGTGATAGAGGGATGAAATGATTGATAATTTTGCTTACATCCTTCAATGACTGTCGATAGCAATAGACGCATCTTCATCGAGCGACCACTTTGGAGGAACCTCTCCCTTCAAGGTACAAGTTAATTTTGATATTCTCGTATTTGAGGATAGATAGATGTGGATGCCTTAGAAAAATGGTTGAATCTGCTAGAATGTTATTTCTTTGTTCACAATTTTTTTGATAGGGAAAAGATCACCTTCGCACTCCTCAAGGCTCTCCCCCATGTCAAATATTGGTGGGAAACTTACTGGGAGAAAATTTCCATAGAGGAATCTGGAATATATGGGTTCGAGCCCACTTGGTATGTTTTTTTGATGCAGTCAAGGAACAATACTACCCTATTGATAACTATGAAGACTAGTACATGAGATGGACCACACTACAGCAAGAGAAGAGCCAAACAGTGTCGGAGTTCACAAATACTTTCCATACCTTGCGCACCAAGCTAGGTATTAAAGACTCTGAGTGGCATCTAGTTTTGAAATATTGTGGGGCTCTACATAGGTACATCCAAACCGAAATGGATCTCCTAAACATCTCATCATTGAGAGCTTCCTATCGATATGTTGTCAAAATCGAGTAGAAATTTAGGCACTAGAACAAATGGGAATTTGGGTCTGCAAATCCAAAACAACCAAAGCGTGGTAAATATGACCCTAACCAACAACCTCTCGACAACCAGTCCAATACACAGGAAAAGAAGGGGAAAGGAAAGACAGAGAATTCCACTAGGAAGTGGTGCGAATTCCACAAAAGCCCCTGGAACAACACCAATGAATATCACTCGAAACAAGCATTGGTGGTCGAGGTCAAAGACAAGGAGTCAAACCATAATTTAGAATCTGATCTAGAAAATATTGAAAGCATACAGATCATTGATGCAAACTACGATGTTACTGTTGTGACTGCAATAATTCAACTAGAAGAACTGGTAGATCTTGAAGAGGGTGGGCGCCTCTTCCATTCAAAGATGTGGGTGAAGTTGAACCCATTGCATTTCATTGTTGATAGCGGCAGCCAGAAGAACCTCATCTCAGTTGAGGTCGTCAAACAGTTGGGGTTGTTTACAACACCAAACCTGCAACCATACAACATAGGGTGGCTTCACAAGGACAAGATCTTCGTGTCAGCCAGCAGTGCCACCTGTCCTATGGAATCCAACCCTTCAAGGATGAGGTAGTGTGAGATGTTTCCCCTTTTGATGTCTATGATTTTGTTTTGGGTCAACCATATATGTAGAAACATCATTTTTTTTATGATTATCGATCTCGTAGT
This sequence comes from Picea mariana, assembly GCA_032191745.1. Classification (NCBI taxonomy): domain Eukaryota; kingdom Viridiplantae; phylum Streptophyta; class Pinopsida; order Pinales; family Pinaceae; genus Picea; species Picea mariana. Next base: position 73,873 of record JASDQU010755187.1, on the reverse strand, counting down.
GTCATTATTACTCTGGGGGTTCATCTCTACAGGATATATGAGGTAGTTCTGACTACTGTTCCACCAAAATAGTGCCGCAAGGTAGTCTTCATACTGCAAAATTTATTCTCTTCACAGTCTATTCAAAGGATGCATAGAAGGTCACTGCAAGCATTGCATCCTTGGCACCTTCTATCGAGTAGAAGCAGATTGCAGATATTGTTTCTTCACCTATGATGGTGCCTACACAATGCCCCATTGATCTGAAAAGATCTTTTAAACGAAAATGGTTGAGTTATTATGCATGTTATAATTAACCATTTAGGAAGATGAATGAAAGAGGAAGAGTTATACAAGAAACATAAAATCCATATAAACATATACCTATCTGAAATAAATTATGAGGATCAACAAACCATAAACACCAATGTGATAACGGAGTTCGGCAATCTTGCCTACATCTCTGGGCCTTTGTCTCAGTGGGTGAGGTTTTCTTATTTCCATTCAAAGCCTTAAAAGTAAATCACAGCAGTGCAAAAAGGTTACAAAAATGATCTCGTCTTGTTCTACCATATCTCTAGAACACAACAGAAGAAACGACACTCAAATCTGATGACCAGAGCTCCCATAAATGGCCCACAAAGGTGCGCTCCTCAACAACTTCCCTGCATAAAAATGGCTTTGGCTTGGAAAATCTTCAGCATAAACCTACTCTGAATCTCCCCTTATGGCTTCAAGAACCCCTGGCTTATATAGATCTGAAGTTGGTAACCATCTCCCAACTTCCCCCCAAGATCTGGCCTAAAAAAGGGCCCAATATCCCCCAATATTGGCCATAAATATCCAAAATTGATTATAAAATCACTATTATATAGTGAAAACCACAAAAATGGACATAAATTGGGCGCAACCCCTAACTCGTTGGACCCTGTTTGTATGGGCGCATCCCATGTGTCCCTGGCTATTCGGGTGTGCTGGCCCCCCTGCTAACTCATCCCCTGGTCCTAAGGTGATGGTGGATATGGCCAAGTGTTGTAACTTAACGCACCCTTACCAATGTAGCCCTCGATTGTTAAGCCCCTGGTCTAGCGCCCTAGTCAACATGCTAGCCCGATCGACCGGGCGCTATCCACGAATCCTCTGTGCTATCCGTTATACCCTGGGTCTTATGGAGGAGCAATTTTCATAGCTCGAAACCGGGGGCTAGGCCTAAAGTATTTCTCTCCAACGGTTATGAGTATAGGCATGGGTTATATGCGCACCATATTTCAATGCTTGTGATCGAGGGCTGGGGCCTATCCCCAACCCTAACCTCCGTCGAAATGCATTGTCCAAAACTTAAATATAAGTTTGAAACTATATATAACAAGGAACAAATGTGGGTGGGTTGGCTAGCCCAGCCCTACCAAACCCTAGCCTAGTGAGAGGTCTCGCAGTCGAAACTTGTTGAGTCCAAAACAATTTTGCAAAGACCATAAACCAACCAATGGGTGCCACATGGCAACCCATGTCTAGGCCACATGTCACCTCACCATTCGTCAAATACTATGCCACATGTCAATCGTTTATTGGTATGGGTGTCTGCCCAGTCACCACGCTTTCTCAGTCATTGTCTACCATGTGTCGTATGTACGTCGTACGGGTGTGCCATGTGTCACTCTCAGATTGGTCCACCTGTACCTTCCACATCATCATCCAACTATTTCTCTGCCACATCATTTGTACAGCCAACTTCCACGTGTCAGCTCCAGATATTGCCACGTCAGTTGTACGACCTATACAGTCATCTGCCACATGGCATTGTACGGACTATACAGTCATCATTTTTTTTGCATGTTTGGCCAAATGAATAGATCGCGATATCTAGAGCATATGACATATGTTTGAGCCCGTTCAAGTTTAATTGGGTTTGTATCGAAGAGGCCTACACACACGTCCATTTTGAAGCCATTCTAAGAAATTTTATTTTTAAGCCTTTCTGAGCCCCATCAAGCTCCTAGATCCAATTCTGGATCACCCATCAAGCCCAGAGACAACAGGTTGGTGGATTAGATTCAACCCCACCAGCAAGAGGTTCATGACAACGTTCCACAGACCAAGCAACACAACTTCTCCAATAAGGCACGTAGCTCACCAAAATTCAGATTCAGAAAACGCTTTCCCCTCTTCCCTGGGAACTCAACGCAAAGGAAACCATTGCTTCCTAAGGGGGAAGGATTGATCCATGTGGATATTGGTGGCCACCCACCTATTCCAAATTCGAACTGGCTCATCTAGAAAATTTTGAGTTCAACATGTTTCTCTATAATGGGGACATTTCTTTGTAATTTTGGGTTCTGTACTTATGGGGTTGTCCTGAAGCCCTACATAGCATCCAGGTGGATATTGGTGGATGCCCACCTATTCCAACTGGATTATTTTGTAATTTTTCATGTCAATAAATCTTTTTGTACTTCCAGGTCCATTTTGGGGCTCTAAACAGTGTCTTTTTGGCTTGCCAAAGTCAAACTGTATATGGAGTCAAAGTTTGACGTCATAATGTGTAGTTCTTGAAAAGACCTTTACAATGGGCTATCACACACCTAAAACGAAGATCGTATGAAAAAGTTACGACCCCAGGAATTTAATGTACTAACTTATCCCAATGGGGCCCACATGACTTTTGGCGCTTCATCTCCTAGGGTTAGGTTTTTGGATGTCTAGGGTTTTGACATTCATTTTTATCATAAAAATACCCTCAAAGCCTCATTGTAATCATCTTCTTGTGAATGAGCGTAGTCATCACATCTCTTCTCAGAGATAAAGTTGCCACCATTCTAGCGAGTCTTTCACTCTGTATTTTTATAGTCTCTGTACATTTCTTTCATTAATAGAAATCATGTATTCTTGTACTTCTCTGTTTCTTGCAATTTTTATGTGTATTTCATTGTAATATATATGCTTTCATTTTGTTCCAAAAATAATCTGGATCATCAAGGTGGCTTAACCATTTTACATCCAGGAAAGACAAGGAGATAAGGTAGTAGCCTCCGATTTACGACGTGTCGGGCTTTCAATATCCCTTTCTTTCCGAAGGGAATGCCTTGGTATGACTTATGTATCGAAACATTGACCTAACGACTTAATTGAAGGGGCTAAAAATAATAGTTATATAAAAGGAGATATGTGTCTCGTACTTTCTTTTTACACACAACCTCTCCCACAATCAAGAAATTTTGTTTCTGTTTGGTCGAGCAACTTCATTCCTCGCCCTCCTTTGTTAGGCGAGTCACTAATCATACCTCACCTAACAAGTTAATGAAGTGGGATAAACTAAAATAGTAGTGGGATAAAGAGATATTTGTCTTGTGCTTTTACACACTAACTTAGCTTTAACATATTTCTCTTTATCTCCTGAAAGGTCTCCCTCCAAAGGATCCTTTCCCCACACTAACTATAAGTCGAGTGGATAAATGTTATCTCCCTCAATATCCTTGACCTATTGATAGCATGGTCGATCACCCATTATTTCTATAATAGCGAGTCCTATTAAGATGAGATAAGATTAATTAGTTGAAATGCACTCTTTTTCAGTTAAGGACTCGCTAGGGGGATCGACCAATGTTTCTAATATTAGGAGGGATTAAATGCACTCTTAAAAAGGTATATGGAGATGGGGCTCAAGAACTATTGGATTTTTTCTTTATTCAATCTCGAGAGGTCTTTCAAGAAGGGAGAGCACTCAACCTTAGTTAATTTCATCTTAAGAAGATTTTATATGTTTCAAGGTTCATTTGCACTATGTTTCTATTTTGAAAATATTAAGAGGAATCAATCTCATTTATGTGCTCTTGAGATAGGTCAAGGAAGAGGGAGAGGATTTCATAGGTGCTCTTAATATAATATTTATATATAGGTGATTTTGATTTGCCAACAATTGGATCTGCTATATGGATCGAAAGGTTAGTTAATTGTCTAGCTAGAATATCTTCGAGGTAATCCAAATCTTTTGAAAGTTGGCGGTGTTGATGTATTTTCTTGTGCCTCCAGTTCAGAATCTTATTGGAACATATTGGCAAGTTTTAAAAGAGGAACTAGATAATTATCCTCTCTCAGTGGGCTACGACCTAGAAGCCAAAAAAGTCAAGGTTCTCTCCACGATTATTGAACAATATAGACCTAGTGTACATGGGGGAGAGGAGACGAAGGACGAAAGGTGAAAGAGTAACCATGGTGGATTGTCAAAATGGGAAAAGTTTCTTTGTTGAGAAGGATGACTTGGTAAACTGAATTGCTTCTCATCTGAATGTTACCTAGATAAGCACATTTCATACTAAGAAAGATTATAAAGGACCAATCGAAGAAAAGTCAAGTCAATATCCCAAAAATGAACTCCATTCCTTTATGTCCTATTGTTATAATAGATGATATGTTCTTCACTAGTCGTGATACACTCCGAACGAGAAATGAAAAAGTATAATTGAAAGGGAACCGTAGCCTAGTGGCTAAAGAGGGAGTATGCAAAAATTCTATTTGATGGTTTGAATCTGATCGGTTCCTCTAGTATGCACCCATATTTCAGTGGATAGAATGTTTGACTTCATATCGAAAGGTCATGGGTTCAAATCCTTCTTTTCACACTGTCCCCAGTGAACTATTAGTAGTGGGTTGGGGTTGTGTTCAAACAAGCTAGTGACAAAATTACTTGTCTTAATGACCTAATTACATTAGTTTACAATAGTCAGGAGTGTTTATACTATCTAGGAGTCCCAACTTTCTAGGATAGCTGGGAGAGAAGGTTCTTGCAGCATTGGAAGATGTCATTTTCAAATTCCCTCTAGTTTTTACCTTTTGTTTTGGACACAACACTCCACTCTCTTTTAGTTAATTCCACTTTGGTAAAGCAAAGTTTCCCCTCTCGCATATATTCCTCTTCTCTTTCTTTGAAGTCAACTTTTGAAACTAATAGTAACTTAGCTAGATTTATTTCATATTAGAGTAGTCTACCTTTCGTCCTTCTTTAAAGAAAATTGTTAGCTTTGCTCGAGCATTAGAAGTGTTGATTTTGTCTCAGCGAGCTCACTCAGAAAACGTCCTCGTGCAAAGAGATAAAGGAAACAATAATCACTTCCATATTCTCCTCGCAATTGGTATATCTCATCTGGGCTTCCATTTCTTTACGATCGGGAAGATTATTATCTTCCCTCAACGCTATCTTTGTAACCTTTAGAAATATACTTCCACTTCCTTCAATGTTCGTCTTTTCGATTTACTCAGTGAAACAGACTTCGAGGGAGGTGTCCGCAAGAACCCTTGTAAATAATGTCATGATTGGACTTTCCCCCTTGGGTATGATACCCATAATAGAATTTTTTTTCAACTGGTAGAAAAATGATACTTTGTACTTTGGAATCTTCTTGAGTGGAATATTGAAACAAACAAGGTCCACCCCCACCTCCATCCCACCTTACAGAGGACACTTTTGGGGAGCTCAAGGGGGCAAGACCTTGGAGAAAAGGAACCACTAAAAGTGGCATCGATTAATGCAAGCATCTATTGTAGTGAGTCATGCAGGTAAGCAGATAGATATTAGTGCAAGAAGATAGTATAAGCCATTTTAGTAAGCAGATAGTATAATTTTATATGGTCTAGTCATAGGTGCTTAGATCCAAAATTGAGAAGGATAGAACAATAGTAGGTTGGACATGGCGCTTCATTGGAAAATTGGAGTGCCAATTAAGAGGACTGAGACACTGAAACTGGGACACCGAAGCAGACTTCCATGGGGGAATCAGTGGAGAATTGTGGGGGTTGGTCTAATTAGTGCATAATGTGTCAGTGATATGTTGGGTATAATAGTATTCTTCCATTATTATCTTTTTGAGTGCACTTACAAAATTATCTCTTTCTTGGCAGAGGGTTAGCCATAACTAGAATCGAGATTATCCACCACACCGCAAGCTAAAGATTGCTCTTAGCCAACAGTAGCCAGAACTAGGGAAGTTCCACCATAACGTATCATTCAGTAATTTCACTATTTTTGTTTCTAATAGAGGTTTATCATGCTCTGAGAGCCTTGTTCGTTCCATAATGTAGTGAGTGAGGAGTGTCGTCTATCTGAACACATCTCGTGCATAAATACCCTACCCTGATAAATAGGTAGAGTGCAACCCTCCACCAACCTTAGGGTCGGTGCCTCTCCGAGTTCATTTCTTTATACTTCTCAGTATCTACATCATTTACCACACATGGGAGTAGCTTCTTGGCTTGGGCTTGGTTCAAATGAGAGAGCATTTTTTTTTTGGAAGACCTTAGGATTTTTCGGACCTGCATTGTATCAACAATGGCTAGAAGTGGCACTTCCTTTTCCACAACTGAAAGCTACTCACTATAAATTGGATAACATGAATTACTTTCATTCTTTTAATAGACCATGTGGTTTTTCTGAACTAACTCTTTATGGTTTGGATTTCTCCTCTTCGAGCCCTAATGGCTTACTGATCCAGAAAGCAAGCACCCCTCTATGAATGAATGTTGAGTTGATAATATAATTGAAATGAATTGGAGGGGAGCGGCGCGCCATGATAAAACATATGACGAGGAAGGTGAAAATAAACATTCTCAGAAAAAATTTCTATGTTGATGAAAGTGGCCCTCCAGAAACAACAAACGAATTAGGGCTCTCGGTCAAGCAATGCATCAATAAAACCAACCCTGGGGCGGTCTCAATTCCCCTTGAATGCTCCTCGATGATTGTTCCAAATTGAGGTGGTATAATTTGAAATTGTTATAGTCCAATACAACCACCTTGTTTGTTGTTCTAATTCAACGCAAGCACAGAGTGAGTGATTCGGTCTCACACTTTGAGAAAAGGTTCCTTCACTTCAACTTTCCCCGACTTATCATTTACGTGGATTGAAGTCCCTTTGTTCATAGCCGTTGAAATGGAACTACGGGGTGAATGACCAGAACTACTCTTTCCCACTTGCGGTTGCTAAGTACATGAACACGTGACACTCACTAGAAATTTGAGCATAATTGCATTGGGGATTGAGAAAGAAGGATGCTTCTTTGGCAAAATTCTGGAGTAGATCACCCACCTTGGTAGTCCTGCAAAATTAATACAGGTGTTGCATGGCCCAGGTTGGGACAAACATTGGTACTGATGCTACTATGGTGTGCATCGGATGGATTTTGCGGGCCCTAAGAGGAAGGAATGAAGTGTCTTTGTCTAAATATTCCATGCCTACTCAAGTGGGAAGAATAGAGTGAGTGCTCTACCTCAAGTTGAGTATCGTTCACAAGCCTTGGTGGATTGAACCATTATATGTGGAAAAGCATCCAATTTTGGAGTAATCTCATCCAAAAGTAATAATTTATTATATGAGCTATGACATGCAATCTTTTTTTTCTATTTCTCGCAAGTCGTCAAGGAATTTTATGCCACATCAAGGAAAAGCAGGTAGTCGTCAGGGAACTAGAGCCAAAAACTGGAGGGAGGGGCAGCATCATGCTCCACCGCTACATATTTCTTTTGCAGAATTGTTGTGAATTGAAACCCTACCCTTCCTTGGTCATTCAATCACCCGCTCTATAATCGAAGTGAAGAAAAATTGGAGGATAGCTCCAAATATGTAATCGACTAGCTAAGAAAACAATGCCTGGAGAATGAAGTTTAGAAGAAAGAATTTATCCCATCGATATAGTTCCCCACTATCAAACAAAGTTATGTTTTTTTATCTCAACACTCCCATCTCCTCCTCTTAACCCCACCCAAAAGCGCATAATCAACCTTCCTTAAGGAAGGGCAGTTGAGGGAGACTTATGCCCTTTAAGTAAGCATATTGGGTTCCATCTTCTTTTGTTTGGTTCCATTCCCTACTCATCTTTATCGAAAGCCTTTGAGTAAGTCAAAATCATGAATGGAACTGCTCCATGTATGCTCGAGCCTCTATGCTACCAAGTCTAGTTGACCTATGAATAGAGTCCTTGGGGAAACAACATATCCAACTTGCTCCAAAGGTGGGGTAAGGATAGAGGCTCATAGGGCTATTGAGCTTGCATACTAACTTTGAGAAACCTTTGAGAGATTTAGTGTTGATTGGTTTGGGAAGCTGGGTGTTGTTCTGGAACCTGTGCTTTTGGATTCATAGCCCTGTCTCGGGGATGATATGTTGTTGAGAATTGGAACAACAACATCTAGGTTTGGCTGGAACATCCTTGGTCTGCAGATAGTTGGTGATTGGTTTTGTCAAATATAAGTGCTCTCTGTCATGGTGTTTCACTGCTTATACATAATTGTTTTCATTGTGTATTGATTAATATATCTGATATATTCATTAATAATGTGCTTTCTTGTTGATTATTGTTGTGCATGGCATATTGTTCTTTCTTTTATAGTTTAACATGAATCTTGATAACTGCATGTGTTATTTCATGTTTTTTTACTTGATTGTTGGTATCAGATTTTCAAATTGGCTCAAGAAATGCATTCTTGGGTTTGTTAGTGATGGGCACATCACAGTTTGGTATTAGAGCATCTTGAATAGTGTTATGGAAATAGGCATGCCTAACCAGTGGTGGTGGTGGGGCACATTACAATCTACAAGACCAAAGTTAACTCTGAAGGTGTTGTTGAGTGTCATAAATCTCACTTGGTTGTGAAATATTTTCTCAATAAAAAAACATCGACTACACCGAGACCTTTCCCCTGTAGAAAAGATGAACTATATTCCATTGATTCTTTCCCTTGTTTCTCGATTTAGATGGAAGATCCATCAGATGGATATGAACTGTGTCTTTCTTCATCGAAAACTATTTGAAGAGTTTTTCATGGAACGACCTCCTAGTTTTGTGACAGATTCTAACCTAGTTTGTCTACTTTAGAACTCTCTTTATGGTTTGAAGCAAGCTCCCAGAGCTTGGAACACTAAGATCAACAGTTTATTTCTTCAACTTGGTTTCAAACGTTGTGAATATGATCACAACTTATATGTACTCCATACTCATGGAAACACTTTGATTGTTGTTGTATATGTTGGTGACCTTGTCATAATTGGCAATAACACTAATTTCTTTATTATATTGAAGAAACAACTTGTTGACTCCTTTGACATGATAGATCTTGGTATTTTTCATTATTTTTTGGGTCTTCAAGTATTACCATTGTATCATGGTTTTTTTATTTATCAATCTAAATATGTAATGGATATTTTGACACGATTTAATATGGTAGATTGTAATCCTTGTGCTATTCATTTTCAATCTGGAGTTAAGTTGAGCAAAACTTCTTAAACTCCCAAAGTTGATGCTACACTCTATTGACAATTGGTCAATAGTCTCATTTATATTACTCAAAGTCGACCTAACACTTCCATTTGTTGTTAGTGTGGTTTCTCATTTCATTCAGGATCCCATAGAGCTATTTCAAGGGTATTGATCATTTTGGTATCAAGTATTGTCGAATGGACCATTGGTTTGGTTGTGTAAGAAACAAATAGCAGTCTCCTTGTTGAATACAAAAGAAGAATATTATGTCATCGTTCATGTAGGCACAAAGACAGTTTGGATTCGCCAACTTCTGGGTGAACTTGGCTTTCCTGTTTAGACCTCGATTACCATCTACCGTGATAATCAAAGTTTGGTTTCGCCAATTTTTGGGTGAACTTGGATTTTCTATTTAGACCTCAACTACCATCTACTGTGACAATCAAATTTCCATCCAAGTTTTTGACAACCCTATTGCAGACGGTAAGAGAACGGTTCATGCTCACTATTTGAGACTGCTCATGCGAACATTGTTTATCCTATCTACTTCCAAAAAAATGATCAAGTAGCTAATATTTTTACTAAGTCATTATCCGAGTCTAAGTTTATCAAGCTTCATACGATGCTTAGGCTTCATGAAGTTGCAATTATGGGGGGTATCCTATTGAATTAATTTTATGTCCTGGATCTCCAGAGTGGTGAGTTGATGGGGTGTTGTGGAAAACCCCCCCTGTGGACAGGTGGAACTCCCCTCAACCAAGTTTCTGTCGGTTGAGACCAGTTACTAATAAATGATCCCTCACATCTCCTACCTTTATCTACTCATACATGAATTTGATAGATAAGAGGAAAGAGGATTGTACCTTTTTCGTTGGTTGTCCAAGCCATTCCAGTGCCAAGTGGAGTCCTAACTCCGGACACTATCTTCTAGAAAATAAATTAGACAAACCTTCTCTACTTCTTCTTGAATAAAGTCTGACAGTTTTAAATCTAACCAAACAAGTATGAATATTCATGCATAGATCAAACAAGATAAAATTGTGGAAATAGGTCAAGTTTATTAATCATTAAGTGTGAAGATACAACCTCAAATAGATGTTGTTGCCCCTTCAAGCCTCCACTTCATCCCTCGAATGCACACCTATGGATATTTTCTCTCAAAAACAAAGTTTTCACTCTCTTGACATTCTCTCCCTAAGTTTATCTCAAGATCATCAATTTGATGCTCAATTTGGTCCCCCCTTAGACCATGAATGGCCCTGGTTATATAGGATTCAAGAGGTCCAACTAATAGGTATAAATGTAGAGTATGGTTGAATATTTTGATGGATTGGGTTAGGATTTAATTTTATCTTCATGATCATGGATTCCCCTCAACATGGAATGGAAGAGGGTCGAGTGAATCTTGATGAAACAAATGCAAACAACCCAAATCCTTCTCGAACCAACTGCCCCAAAAAATGGAAACCTCTCTAACTATACGGACTCTCCCCCGGAGTGGGAGACAAGGTGTCCTAGACACTCCCATATAAATAAAGGAGATATTATGCCCCCTATGCATGGGAAGGGGGGCGTCCCTGGTAAAAAAGGGCCTAAAAGTCAAGGTAAAAAGTGGGTTTTCGGCCTCCAAATGATGGTTTGTCTCCTCCAACTTGACTAGGGACCATGACATGTCATTTTACATGGTGTCAAGGTTGTAATACTTAGAAAAGAATGACATTTATGCCATGAATCTTAGTAAAGTACTCCATTGTAGTCACAACACTTATAGGGTGACATGTCACGATTGCGACACTTATCAAAGTGAGATGTGACACTTGCTACACTTAACAAAGTGAGATGCGACACTTGGGACACTTGCCTAGGTGTGACAAAATGGTTTATA
>JASDQU010755187.1:45882-58094 GCA_032191745.1 Picea mariana | reverse complement strand
AGCCCATGAAATCTTTTGAGCCGAGGAGTATGATGCAGGAGCATCGCTCCCCTATCAAGCGAGCCAGCGCAAGGAGGCAAAATGAACAGCTGGATAGCGCCAGCATTCAAATTTTGAAACATTGTAAGATGGTTGCGCCAAGCATTAATGTTTTGATGTGATGAAGCGCACTTTGTATGTGTAACGGACCTTGAGCGGATAAGCTATCGTCCTTAAGTAGCTGAGGCATTTATTTAGTTTTAATGCAGGTAGATAGGAAATTAACTGTAGATTAGACAGTTTTAGCTTTCGAGAGGGAAAACGGAGTATAGACACCCTCCCTTGTATCATTGTAAAATAACAATTCATTTTGAGCAATTAGCATCGAGAGAAAGAAGAGAGAGCAGAGCAGAGAGCTTGTGAAGAAACCTCCATGTATAGTTATTGAATTAATAGGAAGAGCCCTGATTCAATTCCATGGACGCGTTTGATCTCTGTGTGTTGTTGATATTATGCTTGTGCATGTTTGCTTCTTTCTATGCTTATCTGTTATATGCTGCTTATGTGATTTCATATCAGGTTCGAAACCTGAGAGAGTGAAGGAATGAGTTTCAATTGTTTCTCTGTTTAGGCCAGGAGATTCCTGCATAGAGGCAGTCAAATTCCTCCGCATAGAGTGCGTCGAGAAGGCTAAACAGTTGAACTTCTGTTCTCACTTTGTTCAGAGTGAGTTGAATTGTTCGAGCCGTGCAGGTGAGTGCCGGTCAAGTTTGAGTCTCAGTAGCAAGTCTGAGAAGGGGAAGGTTGAAGTTGTTGCGGGCGTGAGCGCACAGGACCCAGAAGACTTCAACACTTTTGGAAGTGATTGAAGACTGAGCACAGGGAGCGTGTTCGAGAAATCCCTGAATGAACTTGAGTTGATAAAAGCCCAGGAGGGAGAGTTCCTTTGGTTGCTGTGAAATCGACCCCAGTGGAGGCCGCACAGAACGAAGGTGGTGGAGCGGAGATCTCTTCATAGAGGAAGAGAATCGACGACTTGAATCGTCGCGAAGACTCGCGAAGTTCCGTGAGTCGTCGGATCTGGATGAAGGAGCGAGGGGTTTAACCCTCAAGTGGCAGAAGAATCCTTGGTCATCGCACATCGGTGAATCAGGGTTGGAGAGTGCAAGAATTACATGCACGTCAAAATCGCGAGTCGCGATTCCCGGATTCAATCGGAGCCGTTGATTAGGACGGAGACAGGTGGCACGAATCCAGTGTATCGGAGTTTCGGCGTTCAGGGTTTCCAGCCGCAGGAAACTTGGAGTCGCGGACCCGTGATCCGCGAAATCCTGATGTGACGTGGCAGCGTGGGGCCTGGGAGAGTGCGGAGTCCAGGTGGCCTCGCGTCGAGGAAATCGGTACCTCGGCGTTCGGGATTTGGAGAGCCAGGAGGTTGACATCGCAGGTCGCGATATCCTGATAGGGACAAGCCCGATATCCGGGACATTGACCGTTGACCATCGGCGTTCGGGGTTCGGTGGTTGAGTGACTGAGAGCAGGGCCACAACCTCGCGAAATCGCGAGACCCGATCTCCCGATTTCCGAAGGGAGGATCGGCGAGGAGGCTGTGGGTGTTAGAACTCCCGAGGGAGTCGGAAGAGCTTAGCTCTTCGGGCCGTGGAAGGTGAAGGTCCTGGTGGTGCGACCGTGCCGTCGAGGGCAGGTTTGCGTCATATCACCTGGGTTTTGTTTACATTGGGATTGATTTAGTTTTCATTGGAACTGTAGAAAGGAGACAATAATAATTATTTTACAGGACTTCACATTCCAACAATCTCCCACTTGAAGTCCCAAAAATACTATAAACAATCATGCTTCAATAAATCTCCTGCTTTTGAAAAGCCTATTGTCATAAGCTTATCAATCCAAGAGAAGCTATACAAAACTCCATCTTCTCTTTTGAAACAACCTTTGTAAATGCATCTGCAAGATTCAAATTCATATGTATCTTTTCCAACCCGAGTTTACCCTCTTCAAGCATACTTCGAATATAGTGATATTGAAGCCCTATGTGCTTTGTTTGTGAATGAAATGCTTCATTTTTGGCCAAGTGAATGGCACTTTTACTATCATTGTACAATAAAAATTCCTTATGTCTATTATCCAATTCAGATAGTAAACTCTGTAACCATATCATCTCCTTTGTCTCTTCTATCATTACAATATATTTTTCTTCAGTAGTTGAAAGAGCCACTACTTTCTGCAACCTAGAAATCCAACTAATTGTTGCTCCTGCCAATGTGAAGACATATCCAGTTGTGGATCATCTTCGAACTACATCTCCAACCATATCTGAATCACCATATCCATGAAATTGTGCATCTTCACCTCTAAACCTCAAAACATGGTTTGATGTGCCTTTAAGATATCTCAGAAACCATTTCATTATTTTCCAATGAATTTTTCCTGGATTACTCATGTATCCACTGACCACTCCCACTGCTTGTGCAACATCTGGTCTTGTACAGACCATAACATACATTAAACTCCCAACCGCAGACGAATATGGCACTATTTCTAGGTATTTTGTTTTCTTCAAGTGTCTTGGGACACATCTCAAAAGATAATTAGAAATGCTCTGCTAGAGGTGTGCTTACTACCTTGGCATACTTCATGCTAAATTTTTCCCGCACTTTTTCTATGTATTTCTCTTGTGACAATATAAGTTATTTTTTCTTCATGTCTCTGATAATTTTCATTCCAAGTATTTTCTTTGTGTAATGTCCCCATTTTGGGACATTTAACATTATAGAGTCTTATTCCTAACAGAGTAGCCAAATAGGGGTGACAGAGAGTTCGAGAGATATTGAGGAGTTTTATTGGGCCTAACTTGCATCGTTCATCATCATGATCCATTCCACACAACTTGGCTTTGGTTTCTTTGCATTCCTACAATTTTCGTAATTTTGAGTTATTATGGGTCATATCTTAATTGAATTCCCTAAGAAGGCCATAATTGGCATATTACTTGGAGAAACCTCTTAGTGTAATAGCTTGTCAGAATTGGGAGGGCGAGAATTATAGGATAAGATGATGAGAAGTGACTTTCAGTGGCCGGAGAAGCCATAAGGATGGATAAATCACTTTTTAGAGGTAAAATGGTTAATTAATTAATTAATTAAGTGATTTAATCAAGTCATAATGAAACAAAGTAAAAGTCACTTGGAGGGAAAAGGTCAACAACGAATTAGGGTTTCAGGAAGCTATAAAGGAAGGGTAAATTAACCTAATTCGGCATTATGCATATTATGACTTGTCATTAAGGAGTGAGGCACATCTCAGGAGAGATAGTTCAGTGGATTCAAGGAGGAAGACACCAGTTGGTTGATTTTGGTGTTGAGAGACACACCTTAGTCACCAGGAAGATCACATAGGTCTTCCATCATTATTCAATAGCAATTACATAGGGTCCATCAGCAAGGGAGCGCTTATTCAAGGTGAGGGCGCAACTTTTGAGGAGGTTCAGTGAATCGACTCGCCCCATACAGGGAAAGTTCATATATTCCCCTCCGACCCATTTCAAGAGGAAGGCAAGGCACATATGTTGCATGGTTCCTCGTTTGATTCCGACGGTGGAATCACGAGGGCGAAGTTTTCCACAAAGAGAGGGTCGTGTTTCCCTAGGAGGATCCATCCAAGTTCCAGAGCCGCCAGCAGAGGGGTTGATCAATCACCAGGACTGAGAGCTAGAGCAGGGTGCACCATTTGTGGACAGTTCCAGGACATTCCGAGAGGTATAGCCTCCAGGGCGAACTTGTCGGGCTTCTAACAGTTACCATGCAAGCTGCCATAGTTCCAACTCAGCCATTGAGCCCGCGGTGCTCATCTATGACCGAGCATTATCATTTTTTTTTCTTTGTATTCCGGCTAAGATCCCTTTTGTCATCGATCTAGACGAGTGATTCATTTTATTTAGCCGCATTCGGCATTTGTACTCCAAGGAGATTTAATAATATAAACTTGCAGTCTTTTGTCGACATTATTATTTGAATTTTCATTTGTCTGTTGTAAACAATTAATCCTACACACATATTAAGTGTTTCCTAGACTAGCCAAGTCAGGAACATTACAATGGTATCAGAGTTGGTTTTCCTTCCAGCCTAAGGGGAAAATCAGATAAGGATGTCGATACATAATTACCAGCGAGTGGATTGATAGGAGCACAGATGGGGCCTACAGCCATTAGATGTAGGGAGCATTGCTACAGTTTCAAAGTGCCTTGGAAGCCAAATCACATGTGAAGGGGTAAAGGGAAGGTGCACATTGTTGAGGTGCACTATGACAGTTAGGATGAGGAGATGCATGTGAATGAAACCATAGATCCCTATTTAGAGAAGTCCGATAAGGCTAGTTACTCTTGTGCATCTAAGGGACAGTTGGATGGATAGGATGATAGCGCATATCCTTCATCTTCCCCATCAGGTAATGTTGAGGATTCAACACTTCAGCATAGTGGTGACACCTGTGAGGATTCAAATGTGTTGGCACTTAGACATGATGAGATTAGGAGGTGGGATGACCTACCTATGGGTGTAGACATGGCTTCCAAGAAGTCATGTATGGATAATGATAAGCTTCCTAGGAGGAGTGAGCCACATTTTTCATCTCCTCAATCACCTATGCTAGCCACAACACATGAGGATATCAGTGGCATTCCTGATATGGTAGAGGAGCCTTGT
The DNA here is from genome assembly GCA_032191745.1 of Picea mariana. Lineage (NCBI taxonomy): Eukaryota > Viridiplantae > Streptophyta > Pinopsida > Pinales > Pinaceae > Picea > Picea mariana. The sequence continues at coordinate 53,394 of JASDQU010755187.1, read as the reverse complement.
GTGGGGATTGTACACAAGGAACATATGGATCTCCAGACCCAGGAGGAGAGGTATGGATTGGAGATATTTGACCTTACACATACCTATCAGTATGAGGAGAGTGAGTCACCACTCTTGGAGATTCCATTGATGGACCAGGTTGTGGAGACCAACAGCTTGTTGGGACACTTACTCCCATGATCGATCTACAGTGATGAGAATGCACTCCTTATTGATTGGGATGACCATAGCACGTGTCCGAAAAGATCTGTATGGGATCCAAGCGTAGATTATATTAGTAGGGTGAGTGCACAAGAGGATACAATTTCCCATACATGATACAGTGTGATTCAGACAGGGGTCGCAGTTGGTGATGGTGTGCAGTGGCATACAAGAGGACTCAGTAACATCGGGGATAGTGGGTAGTTCAATGCCTTATATTTTGAGGAGTGTGTTGTTGGGGATTCCATTGTTGACACTAGCAATAAGAGGAATGAGGTAGCACCTCAACAGGATTATGATCAGGAGTCATGACACTTGGCAGGACAATTGAGAGTCAGTGAGGACATGATCATGGAAGCCACTAGATGCATTGATGATACACATGCAATGGTGGCAGGTTATTTTTGAAGTACCTTGATGGCACAAGATAGTTTAGATGGGGGACTTTTCATTGATGAGTTCCATACACTTAGGGAGAGAGTGATTGTGATGAGGACTAACTACCAACAGTTGTTGACGCATAGGGATTACCTATTGGAGGTTGGCGAGATGTATCACAAGGCACTGAGGGAGAAAGGGATTGAGGTGGAACGACTCACTCATGATTTGGTGAGCACACAGAGATTCTGAGAAGGCACACAGACAACCCTTCAGGAATCAGATTCCAGATCAGAGGATCTCCTTGAGGAAATTAGACAGAGATCCACTACATCTATTTCAACAGAGAGTCAGATATATCCCTCAGCCACATTGTGAGAGGATGTTGGTGGTTTGGAAGTGGAGCACCAGTTGAGAGAGGAGCATGAGGAGTACCAAGGATCACTGAGGAGTATGGAGAGATATTATCCAAAGACGCAGGAGGATATCCATAGGTCACAAGGACCAACCTTCAGAGGGGTGTTGAGACAGTTGGGCATACACATACACATGGGGATTCTAGAGCCAGGGGCAGTTATGAGGACACTTCCATTTGTGTTCCAGGATTGGTTGACCTTCATGTAGAGGATGAACAAGTAGTACACCCAGGATCCATGATGTTACAGGTATATACAGGAGATCACATGAGTATGAAGGGGCATATAGTGATGAGTGGTAGTTCATAGAGACATACAGAGGTGTACAATGGGATTCGAAGGGACGCACTAGATTGCAAGAAGGTGATGTACTTAGTAGAGCATGGATATTCCTCTCCCTTACAGTAGTATACAGATCTGGGAAATCACCTTCATCATAGCATAAGTTGCATGAGTGATGATGGATGGAGAATGATTGACCCTCAGTTTGTGGAGGGACCTACTATTGTACATGATGGTTGGTGTTCAGTGATGAGTACAAGATATTATTTACCATGGGTGTCGGTGGACGAGCTTTTGGTCAAATCCTTGGGATTGACAAAAGCATATGATACTTTCCAATCCTACAGTTGGTTGCAGATATTTATGGTATCCTTCCCTGATACTTTTATCATTGACAACAGTGTAGAGGGAGCTAAACAATGGCAGGGGACATGGAGAGTTGGTAGGTCGAGACAACTTGACAGGAGTGTCTTTATTGCATACAACAGGATAAGGGTGGATCATCAGAGATAGACAGTTGAGACCTTGGGCGTGATGGTGAGCTTCTTAGGCCGTCGGATAGCAGATATCTCAGAGGGTGACACAGATTCAGATTCTCATTGGGATGAGGATGGAGGGATTCTGATAGTTATCAATATGACACATGAGCAGTTGGTGAGGATTGGAAGTGATGAACTTCCAATTTTTCCATGGGATCCTAGAGTCCATTTGGTTAGTGGGTTGTTTCATCTTATGATGGCCCAGGTTGCGCTAGAGAGAAACATACTTCTCTCTTGGATGGTTTTAAGAGGGCTTGCAGGGACTTGTTCTATGTGGCGAGACAGGTTCTCCCTACTGATACTCATGATCGAGTATGGAGGTGGTTGGGAAGATGATTATTCCATAGATATACCTTTACAGGTTCAACTTCTTAACAACAGGCCTAGTTTTCACAGGTATTTCAGTGTGAGGATCCAGGAGTGCGGGATCTAGTATGTATATTTTGAGCAGACAGTCATGATCAAAATAGTGCAGGATCTGTGTGATGGTCTCTGTCAGAGGCTAGCATGGTACCTTGTGATTACAGGGCTGGGCATTTCATTGACTAAGGGAGATGAGTGGATATTTGTAGGGGGAAGTCACTTTGACTTTCTAGTGAGCTTCAGTATTGGGGGGAGCACGCCACTTTTTGGTGATTCGTTGAGGTCTTGTAGTACCTCACTATGGCAGCAGAATGTCCAGTTGGTGGATTTAGTGTTGTGGTTGGTACGGTCTTAGAGGACAAACTCATTTCAGGTTGAGACCATGTGTTATTTGCAGGGTATTGATATGTTACATGACTATATTTCATGAGGCATTACAGTTCACATTTTGATATGGGATCCATGGATTGGAGTGCTTGGTAGTTCATCATTTGATAGAGTTGAGTGTCGAGTAGAGTGGTTGCTCGAGGAGATGAGATTCTTTGGCCATTGATCATTCTACTCATCAAGATCATGTGGATGTCATGTGTGGTGAGCACTTGGAGAGGCCACATCTTGAGGGGAGTCTAATTTGTGTCCCACGGGTGGATATGGTACCCCTGTATCATATGTAGTTGGATTCAGTTATTGCTTAAGGATAAGCAATATTCTGGCAGGGAGGACTGTAATGTCACCATTTTGGGACATTTAACATTATAGAGTGTTATGCCTACTAGAGTAGCCATTATAGGGGTGATAGGGAGTTCGAGAGATATTGAGGGTTTTATTGGGCCTGACTTGCATCGTTCATCATCATGATCCATTCCGCATAGCTTGGATTTGGTTTCGTTGCATTCTGACGATTTCCATAATTTTGAGTTATTATGGGTCATATCTTAATTGAATTCACTAAGAAGGTCATAATTGGCATATTATTTGGAGAAACCTCTTAGTGTAATAGTTCGTCGGAATCAAGAGGGAGAGCATTACAGTATAAGATGATGAGAAGTGACTTTCATTGGCCAGAGAATCCATAAGGATGGATAAGTCACTTTTTAGAGGTTAAATGGTTAATTAATTAAGTGATTTAATCAAGGCATAATGAAATAAAGTAAAAGTCACTTGGAGGGAAAAGGTCAACAATGAATTAGGGTTTCAGGAATCTATAAAGGAAAGGTAAAGAAACCTAATTCAGCATTATGCAGATTATGACTTGTCATTAAGGAGTAAGGCGCATCTCAGGAGAGATAGTTCAATGGATTCCAAGAGGAAGACACCAGATGGATAATTTCGGTGTTGAGAGACACACCCTAGTCACCAGGAAGATCACACGGGCATTCCATCATTCTTCAACAGTAGTTACACAGGGTCCAGCAGCAAGGGCGTGCTTATTCAGGGTGAGGATGCAGCTTCTGAGGAGGTTCAGTGAATCGAATCACCCCATACAGGGAGAGTTCAGAGATTCCCCTCTGAACCATTTCAAGAGGAAGGCAAGGCACATTTGTTGCTTGGTTCCTCGTTCGATTCCGACGGTGGAATCACGAGGGTGTAGTTTTCCATAGAGAGAGGTTCGTGTTTCCCTAGGGGGGTCCATCTGGCATCCAGAACCGCCAGTAGAGGGGTCGATCAGTCATCGAGACTGAGAGCTAGAGTGGGTTGCACCATTTGTGGACAGTTCCAGGCCATTCTGCTAGGTATAGTCACCAGGGAAAACTTGTCGGGCTTCCAACAGTTACCGTGCGAGCTGCCATAGTTCCAAATCATCCATAGAGCCCGCGATTCTCATCTATGATAGAGCATTATCATTTTGTTTTCTTTTTATTCCAGCTAAGATCCCTTTTGTCATCGATCTAGCCGAGTGATTCTTTTTATTTAGCCGCATTCGACATTTGTACTCCAAGGAGATTTCATAATATAAACTTGCAGTTTTTTGTCGCTATTATTATTTGAATGTTCATTTATCTGTTGTAAACAATTAATCCTACACACATATTAACAACGTTTCCTAGACTATCCAAGTCAGGAACATTACACTTTGCAACACCCAAATCCTTCATTGAAAATTTCTTAGATAATTGTTGTTTCAACATGTTAACAACAACCATGCTAGATCCTGCAACTAGCATATCGTCAACATACAACAACAACAATACAAATTCTCCATTATCAAAGAACTTAGAATAAACACAATGGTTAGATTCACATCTAGAAAAGTTATGTTCAGACATGAAAGAATCAAATTCCAGATACCATTGTCTAGGAGCTTGTTTCAACCCATATAAACTATGATTTAGTTTGCAAACTAGTGTTTCTTTACCTTTTCCTCAAAACCATTTGGTTGCTTCTTGTACAAATCTTCTTCCAAGTCACCATGAAGAAAATCTCTCTTGAAATCAAGTTGTTCCAATTCTAGATCATGAACAACTACTAAACCCAACACTACTCTAATAGAGATCATTTTCACAACTCATGAAAATATCTATGTAAAATCAATGCCCTTTTGTTGAGCATATCCTTTGACCACTAATATGGCTTTAAATCTCTTCTTTTCACCTACTTCTTCCTTCAACCTATACACCCACTTGTTTTGCAATGCTTTCTGATTGAATGTAAGGGTAACTAAATCACATGTGTGATTTCTTTTAAGAGATTTCATCTCATCTCTCATGGCTTACATCCATTTATTGTTATCTTTATCTATACATGCTTCTTCAAACGTAGTAGGTTTAGATTCATCAGAAAGAAATAAATATTGAATAAAATCTTTATACCTGGTTGAAGGCCTACGCTCTCTAATGGACCTCCTAACTAGAGGAATCAACTCTTGTGCATTACTCGATGGATGAACATGTTCTTCATTATCTTGAAAATCTTATGGTTGGTCATGTGTTTGAATTTTCACTGGTGGTTGTGGTTGCGTTACAATCACCTTTTGTTTAAACATATCACTACGATTTGTGATATCTTCTAATGGAATATACTTCTTAGGTGATTTGCCTTCTTCTTGTAAAATTGGTATTACCTTCTCATTAAATATCACATCTTTGCTTCGATGACATGCTTAGTAATTGGATCCCACACCCTATAACCATATGTTTCTTCTCCATATCCAATGAAGATGCTTCTTTTAGATTTCATGTCAAGCTTAGTTCGTTTTTCTTTTGGAATATGAACAAAAGCTTCACATCCAAACACACGCAAATAATCATAAGAAATTTTCTTACCTAACCATTTTTTCTTCTGGAATCCAAATTCAAGCCTAGTGGATGGTGATCTGTTAATCAAATACATTGATGTATTTACTGCTTCTTCCCAAACCCCTTTTGCTAGTCCTTCATTTGAGAGCATGCTTCTAGCTTGTTCCATAATGGTTCTATTTAACATTTCTGCAGCAAAATTCTCTTGTGGTGTAAGATGAACAATCTTGATTCTTTAATACCATTCTCTGCACAGTATTGATCAAATTATTTCGAACAATACTCACCTCCATTGTCATTTTTAAAACTTTTAACTTTATAATCGGTTTGGTTTTCAACAAGTGCTTTGAAGGTTTTAAATATACCAAAAACTTCATACTTCTTTTTCATCATATAAACCCAAACCTTCCTAGTACAATCATCCAAAAAAGTAACAAAATAAATCAATTCTCCAATAGATGCTACCTCTGTGGGGCCAAAGACATCTAAATGCACTAGCTCCAATGGTCGTGTCTTGATCTTGTGTTCCCTTTTAGAAAATCTTGTCCTCTTTTGATTTCTATAGATGCAATGCTCACATAGCCCCATATATATTTCTTTCAAACCTAGAAGTTGGTTCTTCAAAATCCTTATGGCTCATTTGTCAGAGCCTTTTATGCCAAAGTTCCGTTGTGCTATCTTCTATTTCCACTGTAGCTCCCACTTCAATCTGACCCTACAGTTCATACAATGTACCAGATTTTCTTCCTCTTGCTATGACCAATGCTCCTTTTGTTACCTTCCATGCTCGTGCTCCAAATGTAACATTATATCCAAAATCATCTAATTGCCCATATGAAATCAGATTTCTTCTTAGTTGAGGAACATGTCTCACATCTTTCAGCAACCAATTGTTGTCATTCTTCATCTTCAATAGAACATCTCATTTTCTAGTCACACTGCAAGGTTCATCATCATCAAGATTAAGGAACTGAACAATATAATGTCCCAACAACTCAAATCTATTTCAGATCTGCTCAGCCTCTTTATTCTCTGTCAGATGTTGGAATTCAAATAACTCAGATCTATTTCATATCTACTTGGCCTCCTTATTCTCCGTCAGATCTTGGATTCCAAACAACTGAGATATGTTTCAGATCTGCTCAACCTCCTTATGTTGGTAAGCGTCAATCCTTTATCTACAGGTTCCTCAATCGCCTCCGTTCAATGATTGTGCCAACACCTGCCACCGAGTCTTTTAATTTTCTTCCCTAAGTTCTGATACCAGTTGATATCCTATTTCACCATTCATCAGAAATTTAGATTAATAACAAGAAGATTTAATGAATGCAAAATTGAACCCAAAAAAAAAAAGGAAATTTTAAGTGAATGCTATCTTCTCCTCGTGCACGTGTAAATGAAACAAAAATTTTAAATTTGAATCCTTCTAATTGCGTTAAATGAAAATTTCACATTGGATTATCCATTCCTTTTACTCGCATCCCAAGGTGAGTCATTATAGAGGTTTTACGTATTTTTATTTACATATATATGTTGTTTTTTCAGCACATGCACGGGATGTGATGTAGTTGTAAGTGGGGACCCCATATTTACATAATTTAACATGTATGTTAGTGTGTAAAATAGTTATTTGACTACAATTTTCATAAATTTTATTTACCAATTATTCAATGTTAAAATAATTAAATCACAATGGGCCCACAAAAATCTCTCTTGAGGCTCGAAAATCAATTCAACTAAGTAGTAGCATGCGTCATATAATTAAGATAAAATAGAATAATATTCATTCTTTTCCTTTTAAGTGCATCACATGGGGTGACGACTTGCAAGCCACTCAATTCTAATCTTTTACATTGACATGGTTAGCATTAAGTACTTGGTTGAAAAGTATTAAATGCTTTACATGTTGAGATGTTCATTGTCATTCAAATTAATTTTGGATTCAACGATGCATATCTTAACATGCAAAGAATTTAATGAAAATTCTTTGTAGTGGGGTGTTTAGTGCTAGTCATTTGATATTACATAGTTGATAGGTTGAAAGACAGGAATAACATCTAGCAATAGGTTGTGATGTTTGAGGATTATAATATACTA
>JASDQU010755187.1:14741-25583 GCA_032191745.1 Picea mariana | reverse complement strand
AGAAGAAAAGGGAAACACAAGGGAAAAAGAAGAAAGTCAAACTTAGTAAGGTATCTACCATTAAGAACTTTCTAATTTAAAACTGAACTAGCAAATTGATAATGGGGAAAGTCATTAAAACCTGTAAGAGAATTTGGGGACACCTAGGAGCAATTCTAGGAGTGACTCTAGGTGGGTGAGGGAAATAAGGGAAATTAATTTGTGGAGGAATGAAGGGGATGGGTGACACTTGTACGGGGAGGATTTTTAGGATTTAAATTTTAAAACTTTAATTAAATAAGATTTTAGGAAAGTAAGGGACTTCGAAACTCTATATAATGAAGGGAGGAGAAGGATGAAGGATCCTTTTCATTTTGCGTAACGTTACGCTGCAGAAATCTATACTTGACTAACTTAGCTTGTGGGAGTTGGGATACCCAGCTCGGTGAGGAGTGGCAGCTCGGTGAGGAGTGGCAGCTCAGCCTTGCGAGGCGAGTTGGGAGCTAGTTGATTCTCTAGTTATCATGTGTGGCCCCTTTGCGGCTCAGGGGGCTAAGGGGTAAGAAGAGTACCCCTAGCATTAGCTGGGAGGTACCAGTGAAGTCTCGTCAATTGGCAAGCGGGTGTGGCACGAAGCGAGCGGGACATCAAATCAAAGCGGGCGACCAGGCAATGGTACGCTTTCTTCATTTTGTATGGTATATTGTAGTAGTGATATGCTTGGATCTACATGTTTAGTGGGTAAGTAAATTGATTGTCTAGCGTTCTAGTTGTTGACTGAGTTTTCCTTAGCCTAGCTCGATGATTGATTGACTCCCATGGCCTTCGATTCATGGCATGTCTTGACCGCCTTGGGTGTATTGATTGTGAAGTTTGTGGTTGTTTTTTCCTTCGTCCCTAGCTCATCAGTCCTCACCTGAGAAGTCAACCAGGAGCCTGATCTACGGTCGTCACTTCAGCGTTAATAGACCTATGGATCTCAATGCCCTACTTTTTTGTGCGTGGATGATGAGCGAAGGGTGTTCCTGTCAGTCGTCTACCTACATTATTGTCCTTGGCTGATTGTAGATTCTGCCATCTAGAAAAGACCTCTGCGTGTGGATTATATTGTGTCCTGGTTAGTTTTTCTCTGCACCTTGACTGATAGAACCCCTACGATCATTCCATGACTTTTCCCACTGGATCCTTGCATTTCTCTTACTGTTGTCTACATTTTGTATTGGTATTCTAGCAATGGAAAAATGAATTGATTCATTTCTGCATTTTGTATTGGTATTCTAGCAATGAAAACATGGATTGATTCATGTCTGCATTTTGTATGGGTATTCTAGTAGTGGAAAAATGAATTGATTCATGTCTGCATTTTCTATTGGTATACCAGGTGAATGAAAACATTTATCACTGTCTGCATTTCTTGTTGTTACCACAATTTTAATCACCACGAATTTAATACTCAGATTTTATTCCCACCACTGGAATGTCACTTATTTTTATTTCCATACTGTTGCCACAGTTACATCTCCATGATTTTATTACACAGGTTTTATCCCCACGACTTGGACTGTCACATGGATTCTAATTCTTTACTGTTACCAGATTTTGTTACCACGAATTTAATTCTAGAGCTTATTACCACCGATTCTACTACTATGATTGACTGTCACGGATTTCTTTCCTTTCTGTTACCATGACTTGACTTCCCACAAATTGCTCTAGAACGTTTTCCTGAGTGGCTTTTTAAAACACCCATGATTTTTCTCCAGAACGTTGTTGGAGTGGGTGTTAAAACTCCCACGATTTTACTCCAAAATGTTTGCCTGAGTGGTTGTTTAAAACGCCCACGATTCTGCTTAAAAATGTTTGTGGAGTGGTTGTTTAATCCGCCCACATTTTTCGCCATTTAATTCATAACTTGACTTTCTGGAATGACCACGGTTGATATTTAAAAATTGACTAAGTTGTTGTTGAATTCTCCCATGTTTTATCCTTTTAATTCATAAACTGACTTGTTGGACTGACCCCGTTTGCCTTTTAAATTTGGAGTATTTCTGTCGTTGAATGGGCACGATTTGCCACCAAATGTGTATTGTGTTTTTGTTGTTATTGCTACAGCATTGTCTTGGGTCCATTAACTGCCTGTAATTTTTCCACAGTGAATAAAATGGTTAACAGATAGGTAAATTCCTTGTTAATGTAAGATTCATTGTTAGGTAATTGTCATATTAATCGCCAGAACAATTGTTACAGCAATGTAAATGGCCAGCAGATTCTTTCTTTTGATTAAATGCCATAACGATAAATGTTAACTAACACCTTAAATGCCTGGTTATTTTTATATTACTTGTTATGACAACAGTCATGTAAACTACCTTGTTAATGTGCTATTAATTGTTGTGTTAACAGTCGTATGAATTGCCTTGTTACTGATATATCAATTGCATGTTAACTAACATGTTAAATGCTTTGTTGTTGCTATATTACTTGTTATGACAATAGTCATGTAAACTGCCTTGCTATTTCTATAGCAAATGTTATGTTAATGGTCATGTAATTTCCTTGTTATTTCTATATTAATTGTTAAGTAAAAGCTATGTTAATTTCCTCACTAAATTGCTCCAGCACTGCTAATAGTTAGTAGTTTCCTTCTAATTTTAATAAACAGCTAGTATTGTTAGTTCAGTCAATATAACTAGGCTACATGCTGAGATTTAACTTTTCAGCAGTGTTATAAAAGTAGCATTCTACGTTAAGATTGTTAATATTGTCATTTAAGTTAATGGCTAGTCAGATGGAGATTTTGGATTATTATAGCATGGTCCATTTAGGTTGTAATAATGATTAAAATTAGATTGGTGAGTACAGACTAGATTGCCAATTTTAGACTTTCTTATAATTGAGGTTAGTTGTATTTATAATTATGGTACTAGTAATGATTACTTAGACTTGCTAGATGGATTGTATTCACGTTAAATTAGCGGGTGCATTAATGACTAATTGTAATTGACGTGCCTGTTCAGAATGGAACCCTTGTTAAAATAGATTGTAATCATTGACTAGTTTAGACTGGGTGATTGGTTGGGTCATGGAAGATGTCAAATATTGGCTTGCATCATCCCTGGTCTTCATCCTCTGGTGCTTCATCTGCCTGTTGTTGGGGTATGGGTGTGGTTTTCCTCTCAGTATTTGGTTTTTAGCGCGTCGGTTTTATCTAGATTCCTTGGTCTAGATAGGATGCGTTGCGCTAAGGTTATTGACACATCTATCACCTGGGAACGGCATGATTCCTGATGAGGGGATCATGGCATGCCCTGGGGTATAGCGGCGAATGGGATCTTGGTCGGAGTAGGTGATTTTGTGTGAGTGTTGTTGAGCACGTAAGTTTCTCTTGGCACAAGGGTCGAATGCCTTCAGGCGTTAGGTCTGTGCACCTTGAGGTTCTAGTCCTTGTTTTTCTAGGCCATGATGTTGGGATGGGGATGTTTTCCCTTATCTTGTAGGCGTCGTCATGTTGCGTCAGGCGGGTAGTCATCCTCCTTGTTTTTCTACGCATGTTTGCCAATTGTTTTTTTGCCTGTGTGTGGTGTCATAGTAACCTGTTGCCTGGATTGTGTGCTTGCGTTCTTCATTAGTGGTGTGGTTAAACTATTGTCATCATCGCCTTCTTGCCTCTTAACTCCTGAAAACAAAAAACAAAAACAAAAAAAATTGCTTCGCTTGTTGTCGTAATGATGGGGTCGTTACACAAGATGGTGAGAAAGGTTGCCTGAGTTCTTCCTGTGACTATGTATTACTTGTTGAATGTTTGTTTCATATTTTCTTCTAATCACATGTTTATGTTTGCATCTATGGTTCATGATTAATGTGTTCTCTATTTGGCACCATTAAGGGAGACAATTTCTGCCAATTTGGTCGTTTCTCTTAATTTTTCCTAGATGCTTGTGAGAAATTTTTGCAAAACATTGAAATGTTTATGAAATCAATTGCAGTGCTCATCAAAAAATTTATGAAAAGTGTGTGATAGAATGAGCTCTTAATTTCTTCTTATGAATGTCTTGTGCATTTCTTATTCATGCTAATTCTCGTTATTTCCATCTCTGCATTGCATGCAAAATGCCTATTCTTTATTTCATGTCACATTTGTATGAATCTTTGTATGATTGAAGGATTTATATTTTTTTTTAAGTTTTCATTTTCTATTCTTCTTTTACAAATTCTTCTCTGCTATGGTCATTCTTTGGAGAATGATGAAAATATATTTATCTTATCTAATCTATGATATTTAATTTCTAATCTATGATCTTTAATTTCGATCATGATGCAGGAAATTAGTAAGTTAGAAGAATATTGCAATGTTTAAATTTTGAAAGCCATTGTTAATGTATTCATGAATGTAACGACCCCAATCGTTACGACTGCAAGTGAAGCAAAAGTGCAAATTTTTTTTTGTTTTTAGGCAGGAAGGAAACGATGACAATAGTTGAATCACACGGACTGGCGACAAACACAAGTATGCAGATTAGGCAACAGACAACTACGACTCCACGCACTAGCGCAAGAGCAACGGGGGGAAGCATGCGTAAATCAACAGATAGAATGACTACCTTCCCGACACAACATGACAACACCTACAAGCTGAGGTACAAAATCCACAATCCCGAGACAATGGTCTTGACGAACAATCACTAGACCCCCCCCTATGGTGCACAATCAAATGCATGAAGGCGTTACAACCCCAACGCCAAAACAACTACGACAACCAACACCCACAAAGGGTAGCATAGACCACGTCCAAGTTATACTTCACCTCTATCCCTTAGGGTGCATAATGATCCCCTCCTCAGGTATCATGTCGTCGCCAGGTGATAGGTGCGACAACAATCGTGGTGCAACAACAAAACTGGACCCTCCACCCCAGCTAAAATCCACGCGCTAGGAGATCAAGGACTATCTAAGCACTTGATGACTAACCCTAGCACCCAACGGCAAGTCAGCAATATGACTAAGACGTTCAAGCAACACAACAATTCCTTGCGCAACAAAATCAATCTGCACACCTTGAATAAAGTTATTAAGGTACATATCCTTTAAAAGAAAAATTAGAAATAAAGGATAGTAGCAATATCGTTGATATAGGTTAAGGCAAGATAACGGTTAATATGGCTAATTTACAATGTTTAAGAAATACAGATAATGGTTAACATATGGCCAATAAAATTAGCAATAAAATATAATGGTGTATTAATGACATTAATATATAACCAATAAAATTAACAAAGGATAATGGTGAATATGTAAAAGACATCTTGGATATCTTATCTGTATATATTAGGTATTAATATATTTTTTATGGCTGAGGAAAAAAGATAACAGTTTTAATATACCTGTACAATATCCTTAAAAGGATTAAAGGTAAAATAAAACAACAAGATTACCAAAAGTATCGTTGTCACCATAAGTAAATATATAGCTGGGAAATTATCCAAAATGAAGAAATTAAAAYGTTGTCAATACACAATTAATAAGCGATGTCACAATATAAAAACGTTATCTATAGGCATGTAGATYGCAGTCAAAGATATGGCCATTAGTATCGCAAGGGACATAAACAGGAATGTAATGCATTCATCACTCGTTATCATTATGTTATTAGTCTTGTAAAAACCAACAATGGTGAGTTAACAGGATATTAAAAATGCAGAGCTTATTATTGCTATCCCCCAAAACGCTCACATTAAGGTAAAGACGATGTCTGACATGAAATAAATTCGTCGTCAATGTAAATGCTAATTCAAATGTTGTATTTAATTATAAATTGTTGTCCCTTAAACATAACTTTACTGTCATTAAATAAAATCGTTGCCATCTAGCTTCACAATAAATCGTTGTCAAAATAATGTGGTCAATCACCAGGAAGCTACTCAATTCATTGTATGTACGTTGCTATCCAAAAGAGCTACTAGGAAGGTTGTTCAAGAATTTACCAATTGATGTACATAAGTGATTGTCCGAAGGAATACTGGGCACGTTGTTCACTAAGCATACACGTGACCATCACTACAAGAAATCATTGGGAGTAATAATCCTGAAAACTAAGAAAACTTTACTAAATTACCTTCACCAGAATTACTAATTCACTGACTTACGATAAGTATAAAATCGCCATTGACAAATATGACAGTAGTACAATCATTGGTACAAAAATTATATATATAAGAACGATTAGAAAAAGGGGGAAAATCGTTGTCAAGGTGAGTTGTAAAAGGATACGCAGTCATAAAAAAAATTCTCATAGAAGGTATCAATCGCAGTCCCAAAGGCAGTATAAATGTAACAAATCGCAGTCATTAAAATTTTATGAAAGTGCAGTCAGTGGTAACTTGAGCAAATCAGCTCTGATAAACTGCTGACAAGATCGAGGATGGTTTGATAAAATCTAAATGTTTCTAGGCAATGAAAGAGGTGTGGAGAGAGCTGTGTTGGCCCAATATTTACGCCTAGTAAATGCACCATCCAGATAATAAATGCAAAGGAAGGAAAATTGGGGTGGAATGTAATAAAACTAAGGGTGATTTTTCCAAGGAGGGACAAAAGGAGGAGATAAAGGAGAGAATTTTTTGATATAAGGTATGCTCTTATATACTTGTGATATTACCGTTTTTCATTCATTCTGAGTTTTCTAGGAATCTTAACCCTCTTGTTGACGACAGGGTCATATTGAAGGTAACAAGATTCAAAGATTGATTCATATAAGTCAATAGCTTGTTATTGAAAGTTTGATCATTATCCTTGACAATCTGTTTATTCTGATATGTCTTTGGATTAAATTTCATTACTGATAGGGAGTATTTTTCAAAGTCAATTAATGATTCTTCTGTGGTACATTGATCCAGATCTTTAGTCTCAGTCTTCTCTTATTGTCAAGACTTTTTGTATGGTGCCCATCGGAGACCTCTAAATTTGTTTTTTGTCCATACCCTCGTAGGGATTTGAAAACAGGATTATTATTATATCTCATAATGAAATCAATAAATAAATCAGTTTACTAGTTTTGTGTCACTTGTATATTTTTCTAATACTTTTCAGATCGATATTTCATTGTTTGTTTTTTTTGTAAGTTAGAAGTTTGTATTAGATCCTGTAAGAAAAATAAATTACATTTGTCTGTCTCACCTATTAAAACATGGCAGCAGTTCCCTGGTATAGCTGCCACTTGTCCAAAATAGATGAGCAAAACATGCAGAAAAATAAAACTGCGTTGCCACGTAAGGCATAATTTTGAGTGTTAAATTGAGCAGAAAAAATAGAGACCAATCTCCCCAGAGTTGGTCGGCCTCCCATGGTTACCGAGATAAAACAAAAAACATAAACCTGAAGCATTATTAACTAATACCGGGATTGAACCTTGGCCCAACGAAGGCTTGGTGCACTTGCAAGTTGCCTCTATCGATGATATAAAAATAGGGGGCTGACTTGTTATGCTATGCAAGCACCCTCTACTTCATTAAAATAAACTTTCAGGACCTTGCTCAATGTCTTAGTTATGCAATATAAATTATGTGCCAAGTTTATGCATCTTCTTTTAAATGTTCATGTGTGAGGAAATTTTCTTTTAAATGGTTAAATATGTGTTTTAAATAAATACACAATAAACACAACTTGCAGCAAATAAACCATCAAACTCACAACAATAACAAGATGATAAAGGAGTTCACCCCCAACTGGGCTACATCTCTGGGTTTAGTTTGTCAAATATTCTTTTACAAGCTGCTGCTCAAATCCAATGGAAACACTGACTATACCATTGGGTTCAGAATACATAAAAACCCCAAAAATGACTAATAGAACTCTGAAAACGGATCATGGCTCATCCAGGCATGACCTCATCTACATGTGGCCTTAAGCTTCCCTGAGCTTCCTTGTGGAAAAAACACCTGTAAAAGTCCTCAAATACATCTGAAACCTATCCCAATGTGTTCAGAGAATAATAATTAGCCAAAAATGACTATTCAGTCACAGAAAACAGACTTGAGCTCATCTAAGCATGGCCTCCGTCAATGAGGGCTTCAAGCTCCCCAGAGCTCCCTGAAAATTCAATGGTGTAAAACCTGCAAAATAAGTCTTCAAATTCATTTAAAAATAGTGCCAATGGATTCAAAACATCCAAAAACCCCTAGCTGGGCTTTTTCGGCACCTCATTTGGTTAAAAAATGAAGAAGATAGGCCTCCTGCCATTTTCCTCCTTCAAGCTTGTTGTCTCTGGTTCGCCAAAATGCACCTCTGTGCATCCAACCTAGCTCACGCACTCAATATCATGCTAAAACCTAGCACTGGGCACAACTGCAAAATGGTGTGAACTGTAGGACGGTTAGGGCACGCCTAGCCCCTAACCGCCAAACCTGTGGACATATGGGTCACCATGTGACCTCGTTTCCCGCACAAAAGAGCTAGGTTCCAAGAGCAAATGTAGGTGTGACAAGTGGTGGGCGTGTGGTGTTGTAACCATTTTAAAAACCAAATCCCGCACGCGCAAAGTGGCAAGGTCATATGGTAAACATAGAAACCGGGGGCTGTATGGTCATATGGTTATCCACATATGATCGCGGGCTAACCGTTGTTCAAACCAACTCCCGCGCATTTGTTTTCGAAGCATGGTCATATATATATATATACAAAAACCACGGGCTGGGGATAAGCCCCAGCCCATCCCCCAGCGCTGAAATACACCATAATCAAACTCAAATAATTTTAAACACATATTCATATTAAGAACCAATGCGTGGCGCGCCGGTTGGGTGCCCTTTGCCAAACCTTTGGATTGTGGTGGAGGTCCGGGGTTCGATCCCCATGGACTCTATAATAATTTTAAACAACCAAAACATGGTGCCACGTGGTAGCCCATGCCTAGGCCACGTGGCACAAAACCATTCGCCACATTAATGCCACGTGTCCATCAATGATTCGTCCAACTGCCAACTCAGCATTGACACATCATCAACTGCCACCTCAGTGTACAGACATGTCACATTAGCTATATGGCCTCTGCCACATCATCTATACAGACATGCCACATCAGCATCTGTATGGACTGTACAGTCAGCACATTTTTTTTTTGCCTGTTTGGTGAATCGAACAGATCGCGATATCTCACTCTTCCGACGTCTATTTGAACCCGAACAAATTGCGTTGGGTTCATGACGACGAGGGCTACGCACCCATTCATTTTAAGGCAATTCCGAGAACTTTGATTTTTGAGAAAAATTTTGACCCCTGGTCCAAATTCTGATCAATCGATCCTATCTCGGTCTGAGATGGCTTGTCGGAGGTCCTGTAGGAAGGACATCATGAGGTCCATGCGGCTCCAATGTTCAGATTCCTTGATTTTCATCTCGAGTAAGGTGGACTTGACATCACATAAACCCCTCTTGAGGTCATCCATGGAATCCATGATATCTTCTCTATCTGCACACATGTCACAAGTAGAAGGGAGCGGAGGGGAAAATAAAGAGTCGAAGGAGGAGGAGGGACAAACAGAGGGAGTAGAGGAAGCAACTGGAGGTGGAGGAGGGGGGTGGAGAGGGGGAGAAGGTGGAGGTGGAGGATGGCGAGGAGGGGAGGGGGGTGGAGGCGTGAAGCCAAGCCAATTGTCGAAGTTGTCAAACCATTCAATTATGCAGGCATAAGGATTAGAGAGCGGGGAGAGGTCTGGGGTGGTCTCATGAAAAGGTTGAGCAGGGGTGGGAGGTTCGACATGATTCAAGATGGGGATGCCATCAATTTCAAGGGGAGAACCAGAGTCAGATGCAACCCTTCCTCTAGCCACATACCAGGCCACCCCTCTTTTTGATTTTCCCCTAAGACGGGGCATGGTGTTGACTCCGGGCAACCTAGGATGGAGAGCACAGAGGACAAGCAAGAAAATGGACCAGACCAGCAAAACCCATGAAGAGAAGGATGAACCAGAAATATGGGAGTCCGAGTGGAGGTCGCACCAGGAGGAGAAGAAGAAATTGAAAACCAGGGAGAGCTAAAAATTGAAAGGCCGAAGGAGAAAATGAGTTTCGTCGTGCCCAGGCACTGACTTAGGAGCTTCATTGTTGAGTTGTTGATGGGACTGTGGAGGCGTCCTGCCCATCGCCATGAAATCTCCCATGAAGATGAGCGTATAGAGCGTGCGGCAAGCTGGCCACGAGTGTAGTCTAAAGAATGACGACCAGGGAATGATTCCCATGAGACGATGAATGAGTGGGGAGGGTGATTCTAAGCTGACACCAAGTTGTCGGACATCTGGCCAGATGGCCTCCCTTGATCTGTCCATGTTCTGAGCCTAGAAACACCCCATCCAGGGACCGATCCTTGCTGTTGGATATGGTTATGCAAGAAATCACTATGGGATGGGTGGAAGAAGAGGTGGGAGAGCACGAGAACTCTCCTTCCTGCAAATCTACCCCATAATTTGCCAACATATCAACAACTTGATTTGTTGTTCTTCGAACATGGGATGGAAATATTACCCATTGTGGCTAGAGAATGGATTTGATTCTGAAAATCCCGTTCATAGGTCTCCAGCTGGGGGGATTTTTCTCCGAGTCTGCATCATTGAGGAGATGAGAGAGGAGATTAATGACAATCTACAAATCACCTTCTACTATGATGGGGAAGAACCCTTGATATTTGGTTGCTTGCAAGCTGCAGAGGAGTCCCCATATTTCTGCAGTATTGTTGGTGTTGTGCCCCATACTCCCTACAATGATGTGGAGGATTTCCCCTTTGCTATTGTGAATGAATGCTCCATATCTTGTAGGTCCCGGATTTCCTTTGGAGGCTCCATCGAAATTTAACTTGTGGCATCCTGGGTGCGGAGCC
>JASDQU010755186.1:14361-26818 GCA_032191745.1 Picea mariana | reverse complement strand
AGAGACAAAATCTAATAAATAAGTTTGACGTGACTAAGGAGAAGTATATAGAAGAGACAATCAGAGCCCTTGATCTATACTCATGATAAGTATGTATAAATAGAGGTGATATCTAATGCCAAAGACAATGCGTTTTGTGTGTTGATCTCAATGCTTAAGGCGTGTTGTCTCTCTTCTTTTCTGCATTTTGTGAGTTTTTTTTTTCCTTTTTTCTGATTTGGTATTAGAGTAGAGGTAGAGGCATGCAAAGGTAGGACGAGATATTGACAGAGTCGTAATGTCTTAGCAATGGACATGAGCATGCGCATGTGCACTCCTTCCACACAACGAGACGAACAAGCTAAGCGAGTTGGAAGGCGTTCAATTACTTTATAGGCGAAGTGGGAGTCTTTGGGCGCGCTGTCATGCCAAAGATGACTTCGCCATGCCATGACTTGTGAAGAAAGTTGAGTGCCAAGACTTAACTCACGACGCGGGAAAGTGAGAACCCTTGGTGACGCGACAATTGCAAAATGGCCAACCTACCATACTTGTGAAACTAAAAGTTACATAACTTGGATGCCTTGGGTGCACGAAGGGGAGTCTACCAAATGAAGATTGGTAACGCTCCTAGCCTTGGGCACACGCCAAGGGAAGTTTCCCAACAAATGGATGAGTTGTGGACACCAAACCAAGGAACGGGTCGGTGGTGCAGAACGCGCTTGACTTGGGCGCCCAAACAACAAACAAGAGAAGTCGGCTAGCCATGGGTAGATCACGACGAAAGGATGCGTGCCTATGAAGAAGATGAGCTCGGGAAAAACAAGCGAAATAAGTGACGTGCGAAACATGCGACAACCGCCCACGAAAGGGGGAATGCACCCAATTTAGACGTCGGTTTTCACAAACAAAGGGATGCGATGCTCCAGGTTAAACGAACATGCCCATTGTAGGGAGAGTGTGCCTATATAACCAAGAGAATACCCATTTAGAAAGAAAACAAGAAGAAGTTGACAAGAATGTTCAGGTTCGGTTAAGTAACCTTGAGCAGGGTGCGTTGGCTAGTTCAAGTGGAAAAAAAATCGAAGGAAAAGATAAATTCGACTAAGGCAAGAGGCAAGTCGAGCTGAGGTTGTGACCGATCCATGTGAAGGGAGAAGTCATGGAAGAAGGAAAGTCTGAATCGTGTGAAGGGTGAAGGCGAGCTTGGGCAGAACCACAGGTGGCAAGGAAGGACACACAATGTTGAGACAAAGTTCAGGTTTTTAGTAAACAGAGTGAAAGCTCATATTCTGTAGACTTTTTGCATTGCAAAGCATTTTTCTTTCCACGACCTGTTATTTTGTTCATTACAAAGTTTACGAGTGTTAGGCAGTTTAGCCACCCACATCATATTTTGGTTGTATTGTGTATGGATGTTTTCTTTTACTATCGCATGAGCTAAGTATGTAAGAAACACACATAACATAACATAACAAAGATAATAAATAGGTGTAGTCCAAATCAAGTAATTTATTGTGGTTTAACTGATAAACGAATGATTGCAGTGTCGCATGGTGACTCGGAGCATCGGGTGATTTTGTCACCCGATAGTAGGCTCGCGAAGCCTGTCACAGATGGTATCATAGCCGATTTGTTTAGAGTTGTAGATAGATCGATGAAGCTCTTAACCACTCCCATTTTTGTGATAGTTGGAGTGCTCTTCGCAAGCAACCACGAAGTGAAGTTCAATTGGGTTTGGGAAGCTTGGTACAAAGTTTGTAATGAAGACTTGGGTGGAATTTTGAAGAATGTTTGGCAAGGTCGTAACAACCATGAAGATTCTTATAAGTGAAGAGATGGTCAGATCGCATGAAAATGATAGTGACACCGGAAGAGAGCCAAAAATGCCCAAGGTGAGAGATTGGCTCTCATCCTTATAAAAACGATGGGTTAGCTTACGGATGCAATGTGTATGCATGGTGTAAGGATTGAAAGGAATGAGGCAAGGATGTGTGATCTCATGGCCAGGTTTAACGAAACTATCCAGGAGTGTCAGGAAACAAGAGACTTTTTCACCAACACTCACAAAGATACTCGTGACAGGCTTAAGGTAGTAGAAGACACTATAGATTTTCTTGAGAAATAAAATGACCAATAAGACACCATCACATTGCTTAAACGAGATGTAGCTAGTGGGAAAATATGATCCGTTTTGTAGATGTGAATTAAGATGAAGGAACCAGAGCCATATGAAGGAACTCGAAACAAAAATATGCTAGGAAATTTTTGTTGGGACATGGAGTAGTACTTGGAACATATGAACGAAATTCCATAAGAGGCCAAGGTAAATGTTGTTTTGATGTACTTAATAGGGACTATGAAAATTTGGTGGAGAAATCAAGTTGAGCACTTCGCAGCTAGAAGAATCATCGAAGAGATAGAAAATTGGATAAAGATGGATGCATCCTTGAAAGAACAATTTGTTCTAGGGAACAAAGCTTTGATCACTAGGAACCAATTGTTGGTTCTTTGACATCTTGGAAATATCCAAATATACATCAAGGAGTTCAGAGATCTAATGCTAGAAATAAAAGAGATGTTAGATGAAGACATGATTTTCCACTTCATGAATAGTTTGCAGAATTGGGCGAAGACTGAGTTGCGATGTCAAAACGTGAAGACCCTTGCAATGGGCTCAGATGGAAATTGGCCTTACGATATGGAACTTGAGTTTATCATGGAGGAGAGAGAAGGTTGAATCGGTTCCAATGTCCTTGTATTGATGTACCAGACAAATAAGTATGGGGAAGCATTGAAGGTCAATGAGCATGGAAGTGATAGCTCAGTTGGCTGCCTCCTTCCATCCCCAAACTAGTTTGAGGGCTTGTTGGCTCATTTTCATGGAGACAACAATGATCCAAATAGCCGCTGTCGCAGTAAGGAAAAAGATGAATACTAAACAATGGCTTTGAAACAATAGAAAATGTTTGTGAAAAGGTGTCGCGATGGACATGAAGCTAACTTGAAGGATTTGAGAGTCAAACAATCGTGAAGAGAAATGGGTGATTTTGATGTTTGGGGTGAGTTCTTTTGAACTTATCATGATGATCATATTAGCTACTCGATTAGCTAAGGAACACGGGGATCCAACACACACCGACACTAGAAGCACTCAGAGTAACGACGCAACAGGGAGACATGAGGAAGATTCAAGGAAGCAAGATGAGCGTCATTGGTGATCGTGATAGTTTGATCATGTTGAGATTTTCGAGGATGACAACCAATTTGAGTGGGGGAGCATGTAACGTCTCGAGAGTGGAATTGATCATGTGCACTCCTTCCACATGACGAGACAGATGAACAGGGAGAGCTAGAGGGTGCGACTTTATAGATGAAGTGGAAGTCTTTGGGTGCACTATCATGCCAAATATGATTTTTCCATGCCATGAATTGCGAGGAAGGTTGAGTGTGAAGAGTTAACCAATGACGCAGAAAAGTGGGTGCCATTGGTGGACATGGGCCCCCTCATCGAGGACGGAAGCTTGGATGAGCGAATACGATGGTTATGAAAGAGCCCAATCGACCAGCAAAATGAAGAGTTGCGTAACTTGGACGCCTTGGGTGCACCAAGGGGAGCTGACCAAATGAATATCGGTAATTCTCCTATCCTTGGGTGCGATCCAAGGGAAGTTTCCCAACAACCATATGAGTTTTGGACTCCAAGCAAAGGAACATGCTAGTGATGTAGAATGTGCTTGACTTGGGCACCCAAGTAAGAAAGACGACGAGTTGGTTGGCCATGGGTAGAGTGTGACGAAGGGACATGCTCCTATGAAGAAGACAAGCTCGAGAAAAAATGTGTGAAAGGAGTGACATGGGAAATGTGTGACAGGAACCCATCGAACAGGGAAAGAATCTATTTTAGATGTCGGATTTCAAAAACAAAGGCATGTGATGCTCCAGATTAAACGAACGTGCTCATTGAAGGGATAGTGCACTTGTATTACCAAGAGAGTGCCCATTTGGAAAAAAAACAATAAGAAAATGACAAGAAAGTTGAGAATCGGTTAAGTCACCTTGAGTAGAGCACGTTGGCTAACGCAAGAGGAAAAACAATCGGAGGAAAAGATAAATTTAGCTAAGGCAAGAGGCAAGTCAATTTAAGGTTGCGACTAATCTATGCGAAGGGAGAAGTCATGGAAGAAGGAAAGTTTGAACCGTGTGAATGGTGAAGGTGAGCTAGGGAAGAACCGCAGGTGGCGAGGAATGGTGCGCAAGGTTGAGACAAAGTTCAGGTTTTTGGTAAACATAGTAGAAGCTCATCTTCTGTATACTTTTTGCATTGTGTAAGCATTTGGCTTGGCACGCCATGTTGTTTTGTTCATTGCAAAGTTTACAAGTGTTGAGCCAGTTTGGCTTCCCACATCAGATTTCGGTTCTATTGTGTATGGATGTTTTGTTTTACTGTCGCATAATTTATGTAAGAAACACAGATAACATAACATAACGAAAATAAGACATAGGTGTAGTCTGAATCAAGAAATTTATTGTGGTTTAACCTATAAACGAATGATTGTGGTGTCGCACGGTGACTAGGAGCGTCGGGTGGTTTTGTCGCCTGACCATAGGCTCGCTAGGCCCATGACAAACATGTGTTAGTTTGAATTAAGAAACCACGTCGAACAAGTAGTTCATCATATAATTGATAGAGAGAAAATCTAATAAAAAAGCTTGACGTGACTAAGGAGAAGTGTATAGAAGAGACAATTAGAGCCCTTGATCTATAATCATGATCAATGGTCCGACTACATCTAAGTATGTATAAATAGAGGTGATATCTAATACCAAATAAAATGTTTTTTGTGTGTTCATATCGATGCCTAAGGAACATTGTCTCTGTTGTTCTATGCATTTCATGAGTTTTATTTATTTATTTATTTGGTATCAAGGTAGAGGTAGGGGCATGCAGATGTGGGACACGAGATTAAGAGAGTTGTAGCTACCCATGAGACACATATTTGTGTGTGGTGATATGCTCTATTCTTGGAGTGCTACCACCAGGAAGGAGTGGCTTCCTAGAAGGGAATGTTTCCACGAAAAAGGCTTGCGTCAAAGAGAAAATTAAGTGGGAAAAAGGATGGTACTAATCATTATGATGCTATATTCATTGAAGGTTCATTTGTTGTGTTGGAGAAGACATTAATATCTATGAAAGGGGATCGACTCTGTTGATTAAAAATGCATCACCTAGAAAGAGATTTTCCGCCAAGATACATAAAGGAGAAGAGATCCATCAGAGGAAGATTGTTTCCTTTAAATAAAAGGGAAATTGATATTTGTTGTTGTTGAAGGGATACGAGGATAATAAGATCGATTTCTGTAAAAATCAAGGTGTGAGTGTTGTTTCTAGCACAATTTTTTTTGTTTTCCATGGTGGTGAAGGTAACTAAATATTTTTTTGGACGAAAATGATTGATTGATTGTTTTAGAAATTGCATGAATATTTTTTTTATTGTGTACACAATGGAAAATCCACTAATTTATTCATATATAAATGAGTCAACTACGTGAGAAAACTATGTGAATTGGAAGTTCAAGTTGCGGACAATGATGGAAGGCTACATTGTATTATTGATTGTACGTGGAGATGAAGCCAAACTAGCCACCCCTACACCTAGGTGATCCTGATAATTTTTGTCAAGGAAAATATAATTATGCACATTAGGGAATGAAAAATGTCCCATGAAACATGCAAGACACTGAAAGGTTTGTATGAGACGATGAACACAAATTGTTTGTTTTCTCCAAAGAGTAAGATTCTTTCAATTAATATGGTAAAGAAAGAAAATATTAGTAATTTATTTTCTAGAATCAAATAGATAAAAGATAAGTTAGGTGATATTGACGAGAAGGTTTCTTGTACCTATATGGTCACTTTCACATTAAATTTCATGTCATATGAATATCAAATATTCATCATTAGTCTTCCAGATAGGGAAAAGGATGCTACCTTTGATGAGATGACAAGTATTCTTATGCAAGTGGAAGAATGCAGAAATAATTTAAATAACATATCTCACAGCTTAGATGTGGCCTTGGTACCAAAAGGAAAAAAACCCTACAAAGGAAAGCCCTGGGGAAGGAATAAAGAAGACAAGGCACCACCAAGAAAAGATAAAAATGTGGAGAGGAATGGTATATGCTTCTACTATGGTAAGTTTGGAAATTGTGCTAAAGATTGTAGAAAAGGGAAGATTAATGAGTACAAATATAAAAAGCATTCAGGAAATTTTGTTCATAAAGATTCCATAGTAGGTGATGATTTCAAAACCTTGAAGTTCTTTTTTTTTTATGCTACTTTATTGACAAAAATTGATGATGTTAATTCCTAGTTGATTGATTCTCGTGCTTCAGTTCATATGTCATGAAATAGGGATTGGTTTGATAAATATTATGACAACAATAACGGTGCGTGTATCTATCTATGAGATGATAAATCACATGAAATTAAAGGGTATGCAGATCTACGTGTGACTTTTTATACTCGTCATGTGAAACAAATATATAATATCATGTATGTGTCAGGAACAAAGAAGAATTTGATTTCAATGTCCACCATTGCAGATCAATATTTAAAAGTTTAATTTGTTAAGTCACAATGTGTTGTGAAGGAAATATAGGACCAATAAAAAGTAATTTCAAAAGGATACAAAGATGGAGGATTGTATAAGCTTGATGTTACCATGATGTTACAAGGAGGGATTATCAAGTGTTGGCATAAAAAATATGTCAATGGAGGAATTACGGCATCAAAGGTATGTACATATAAACCATAATGATCTTGTATTTCTTCGAAAGAAAGAAATGTCAGAGGGTCATAAAATTATTAAGAGTGAACATGATGAATGTGGAGTTTGTGCATTAGGTAAACAACATAGGGAATATTTTCCTACACATAAAGGTAAAAGGAAATGAGAAATTCTTGAGCTAGTGCATACTGATGTTTCTGGACCCATGAAAACTACATCTCTTGTAGAGAATATTATTTTATTATCTTCATTGATGATAGAACTAAATACACTTGGTTATATTTTATTAGAAAGAAAAATGATGTTTTTGAATATTTTAAAGAATTCAAGAATATGGTTGAAAATAAAACATGAATGTACATTAAGATTCTCAGGCCAAAGAAAGGAGCAGAGTACACACCAGGGGAAATCATTAGGTATTTCAAAACCAATGGGATTCAACAAAAATTTACAATGCCACATATTCTTGAGTAAAATGGAGTAGCTGAGAGGAAAAGGAGAACATTGGTGGAATGTGCTCATAGTATGATTAATGTTAAAAATATTTCTAATGGTTTTGGGGATGAATCAATTAGTATTGTCGTGTATATAAAAGATACAAATCCTATAAAAAAATTAGAACACAAAACACCTTTTAAAGCTTTTTTATGGATATAAACGAGAACTTAGTCACTTGAGAATTTTTGGGAGCAAAGCATTTACTCATATTCCAAAAGAATATATAAGAAAGTTTGACACCAATGCAATAAAATGCATATTTATTGGTTATTGTAGAGATCATAGAGATTATAAATGTTTTATCCTACAACTCATAAGGCATTTACAACTAGAGATGTGTTGTTTCATGAAAATTTGGATGCATTACACAAAGAGGATGGTTATGATGTAATGCATCTACCTAAAGAAAATGATGAAAGTTCCAAACAAGAATATGAAAAAGTTTAAGGTGAATATTTAAGCATCTAAGAACCCCATCATGTATAAAGACTATGCTTTAATGACTCAAGTTATGAATGTAGTGGAAATTTAAATTATGAGGAGGCTAAAGACCACATAAAGAATGGATGGATGCCATGAAATAAGAATATGATTCCATAATTAAAAATGAAACATGGGAATTGAAAAAATTTCCTGAGAAAAAAATCCCTATAGGTTCAAAATGCTTGTTCAAGTATAAATTTAATGTTTATGGTAGTATAGACAAATACAAAGCTAGACTAGTTTCCAAGGGATATTCACAAAAAGAAGGGACATAGTATAAAGAGACATTTTCACCTCTAGGAAAAATGAATAGCATCATATTAATGATTGCATTGACTACTAATTATAATTGGAAGGTAAACCAATTATATGTTAAGTCATAATTTATGAATGTAGAATTAAAATAAGAAGTTTATATTCTTTGACCATAGATATTTGTAAAGCATTGTCAAGAACATATTGTATGGACTCAAACAAACACTCTGGTCTTGGTATTAGAAAATTGATACTTTCTTCTTTCAACAAGGTTTCATAAAAAATAAAAATGATCATAATATATATATATATATATATATATATATATATATATATATATATATATATATAAACATACACACACACATATATATATCAAACCAGATGGAAATTATCATATTGACTTGATTTATTTATATGTGGATGATCTCATTATAACAAGAAGTGCTACTGGGTTGACCAAAGAGATGAAAATAAAGTTTTCATGTGAATCTGAGATGAAGGACCTTGGACAATTACATTATTGTTTATGCCTTGATATATGGAGGCATAATGGTAAGAGATTAATCAGACAAAGAAAATATACAAAGGAGTTACTCAAAAGGTTTAGTATGAATACATGTAAACCAATATCTACTCCATTAGAATAGAATGTTAAGCTCAAAAATGATGATGAAAAATAAGAGTTGGATGATACTTTGTATCAACAAATGGTTGGACGTATGAATTATCTCACTAAAACTAGGCTAGATATTGCATATGCTATCAACATCCTTAGTCAATTTATGGCTAAGACTCATGACAACCATTGGAAAGGGGCAAAGAGAGATGTTCAATATTTGAAAGGGACTATTGATTTTGGTATTGAACATACTAATGATTTTAATGTTGTAATGACCCCATCGTTACGACTACAAGCGAAGCAGAAGGTGCAAGTTTGTTTTTTGTTTTTAGGCATGAAGGAAATGACAACACAATTAACCACACCTAGATGACGAACACATGCACATCGATCAGACAACATACAACTATGACTCCACGCACTAGCACAATAAAAACTGGGCAAAACATGTGTAAAACCATAAGGAGAAATGACTACCTACCCAATGCAAACATGACCATGCCTACAAGCTAAGGGACAACATCCCCATCCCGACACAGTGACCTCAACAACCATTTGACTAGAACCTCGATGGCACGCAACCAATGCATGATGGCGTTCAACCCAAGCGTTAATAGCAACTTACAATGAACAACATTACTCGCCTAGAAGACACAAACTCCAACTGAGTTATCATTTGCCTCTATCCAATAGGGAATGCCATGATCCCCTCATCAGGACTCATGTCATCCCTAGATGTTAGGTGCAGAGATAGCCCTGGCACTACCTAACCTATCTGGACCAAGGACTCAAGATAAATCCGATGCACTAAGGGCCGAAATAACTGACAGGAAGACTACACCTATGCCCCCCAAGCAATGGGTAGACAAGATGGATGAAGAAATTTCTCAACAAAAGCGCAATCCATTAAATGACTCGACGACGACAAAGAAGCCCCAAGGTTAAGCAAGAAGGCTAGGCGCGAAGGGTAAACTATCGTAACCAAATATCCTATAACTCAACATAATGAATTCTCTAACAAGGAAATCCTATTATTTGATAAGAGTCAACAACAAACTGGTATGAATTTTATTAGTAATAAAAGTTATTATTTCCCTTGAACGACAAACAACCTTTATTTTCCTCAAGCTCTAATCACTCAAGGAATAAGTTAGTTGAGGTAATTATTTATTACGTCTCATCCATTATACACTAATTCTCTGATACCTAAAGATGTTATATATCTCGCTCACATACTAGACTAAATATCTCATATAAATGTAATAAAATAAAAGATGCAATGAAGTAGTTGTGCCTGATCAACCTATCCATTTAAACCATCAATGTAGTCTTGTCTATTTTTTTAGGGTTAACATTTATATAAAAAAACAAAATTAGCAAGAGTTTAACTATAAATCTGAGACATGAAAGTTACGGTATCAATTGTTGTCGGTTGACTAAAAGTTGTAATTACTAGGGAATTGACTGGTATATTTGTTGTTCCAAAATAAAATTGCTATCAAAATTTGGCTAAGTGGATTCGTTGTTAGACCTAGTAAATAGTTGTCTAAAAAGGCATGAAATGATGGCAGGATAAATATCAACGTTGGCATGGTGACCGCATGAAAAAATAAATTTTATCAATTAGGTAAAACGCTATAAAGGTAAACACCAATCATTAAAACGTTGTGCAGAATACAAATATGTAAAAGCAAGGTTACTATCGTTGTCTAACAGATGTAAAATGCAGTCTTCTTATAATGGAAAAATGCAGTATTTATAATGGCCAAATTGTAGTCTTTATAATGGCCAAATCGCAAGCAACCAATTGGCAAATTGCAGTCATAAAAGGTGGCCAAGATCGCTAGGTAACAATTTTCTACCCAAATAATTCTATTAAATTAAAGAGAATCATTGTCATTGCAAATGCTTATGTAACCCCAACACCAAGCTATTAACAAACCCAGGGAGTAACCGTGCAGTTAGTATGCAACAAACACAGTCAGAGTCGTTGGGCGAAATGATGGCAACCAAAAATAAAAATGCAGGAATGCATTCTTCCTCCAGGTAGTATATCGTTGAGGAAAAATTTGTAGACCAAGGCACAAAACACAAACAAATGTTTTGTTTTCAGTCATGGGCCTTCCAGTGCTTGATGGGAACAGTCTAACAATGATTTTCAGAATAAAATTGAAACAAAAAATTTGACTCAAGATCAACTAAATCATTCGATCAACAAGTTATAACACTGCCTTTAACTAACAAGTAAGAAGAGGAGTAAATATACAACAATCGTTGAACCAGGATAGAAGGTACAACAATCGCTTAACAAAAATTTGAACACGCATCAAATCGTTGAATAAAATGAGAAAACACAACAATCTCTTAAATGGACAACTCTTCCATAAACACTAAATCACTGGGTAAGACATAAGAAACCGCAAAGTCAATCAAATTAGTCTCAAAGATTATATCAGGGTTTAAGTATTTTGAAAACAAAGAGAAAATCATCCCAAACAATTGCAGAGATGACCATTCCAATAAAATGCAGAAGTTGTTATATTAAAAAAATGCAACGATCATTTCATTAAACACAGAGATCGTATCAACAACTCAGAGTTCATATCAATCGTAAGAGGGCGTAATACAATCACTCAACCAGGAACAATCAACAGGGTTAGACGACCAGGCAGAAACATCCTTCGCTCATCATCCTCACATAGAAAAGCAGGGTGTTAGGATATATAGGTCTATTAACAATGAAGCGACAACTGTCGATCCGGCTCCATGCTGACTACTTAGGTGAGGACCGATGAGCTAGGGACGAGAGAAAAGTAAGAAGTGCAACTCATCACAAAATCAATAAAACCATCAGATGGTCACGACATGAAGGGATCGAAAGCCAAGCGAATCAATCAACAATGAGCTTAAGGCTATGGGGAAATTAGGTTATCAATTAAAATTCCAAGTCAAACATTTTCTTTAACGAACTAAAAATACATAATTAAAATCATGAGGTATAATAAGAATCTACTATGTAGAATCAAGTAAGTGTACAGTAGCCCAAGTCGTCCACTTCGAGTTGTTGTCCCGCGTGCTCTGTGTAGCTCCCGCTTACCGATCGACGAGACTTCACCTATACCCCCCAGCCAACGCTAGGGGTACTCTTCTTCCCCTTTATCCCCCTGAGCTGAAAAGGGGCCACGCACAATGAACTAGAGATCAACTAGCTCCCAACTCACCTCACAAGGCCGAGCTACCACTCCTCACCGAGATGGGTATCCCAACTCCCACAAGCTAAGTCAGTCAAGTCTAAAATCCTGCAGCGTAATGTTACGCATCACCCAATAGATCAATCATACTCCTCCTCCCTCCTTTATATAGAGTTTCTAAGTCATTTACTTTCTCAAAATCCCATTTAATTTATCGTTCAATAATTTAATTCATAAAAATCCTCCCTGTACATGTGTCACTCATCCCCTTCATTGCACAATAAATTAATTTCATTAATTAATTAATTACTCCTATTTCCCTAACCCACCTAAAATCATTGCTAGAATCGCTCCTAGGTGTCCCCAAATTCCCTTACACATTTTAATGACTTACCTCCTTACTAATTCACTAGTTGAGTTCAATTTAGAAAGTTCTTAAATGCAAAAATACCTTACTAGTCTTTCTGCTTTTTTCGTAAGTTTCCCTTTCTCTTTATGGTTCTCACTTTCTCCTAGTTTCTTAATTCTTTTAAATTTCCCTCTTTCCCTTTTCATTTAAAACTCAAATTGGCATGTGCAGAAAATTGTCCTTTTTCCCCTTTTCCTTTTTAATTAATAAATTTTTAATTAGCATAATA
>JASDQU010755185.1:24410-36481 GCA_032191745.1 Picea mariana | reverse complement strand
ATTTGGGTTTCCACGTAAAACACTGGTGTACTGTGTATGTGTATGATTGTTCATTTGTTCATTGCTTATTTACTCTGCAGCTATTGGATAATAATGCTTCATTGATATAACACTTGGATTATATGGTTAAATTGCTCTATTACTGATTCACCCCCCCTCTCAGTAATCCAACAATAGCTCGATCCAAGAACCAATAGAACCAGCTCCTAGACACCTAAACCACACATCAACATCTCCAAACAAAGACTGCGAGAACAACCTCATGGTAACATCATCATGAATGATCTCATATTGGTCAAAAAATTTCCCGAAGGCCTCCAAGTGCCTCTTAGTTGTAACATCATCCTTTCCAGAAAACCAAGGAAGACACTCAAAGGAATGAAGAGGATATGGATGCAAGTGATGTGGCAGCCCTAAAGGTTTAAACATCTTGTCTCTAATCTAATCTTGAAATTTGGTTGGTTGAATATAGGATTTAACAAGAAGGTGGGAAGGCTCAATAGAAATAACAGAAGGTAATGAGATCTAAGAAGGCTTTGAATCATTTTCAACCCCCTCAAGGCTACGAGGGTTATCAATTCCAAGAGGAGATGAAAAAAAAAATATTACTTTTATGAATAGGCTGAGGTGAAGACACAAGATCAACATCTACATCATAATAAGAGGGCATGTATTCTCCTTCCAATGATGGATAAATAAAGGAAGGCTTATAATCATTTGAATATAAAAATTAGAGGATAATCCTCCTTACATGTGAAGGAAAGAGAGAAATGAGTTGATAAAAAAGAATAGGATTTCATGAAGAAATATCATAAACTGATACTTGGTCATCCCCCTCAGTATGGTCAGCTTTCTGACAACAAGCCCATCCCTACTGAAGTCTTTGAGTTTGGAGTCACCAGGTGAATGATATGCAGTTTGAATGTGTCTGGTATTTGTTCACCATCAAAGGCTAGATCTGGACATTGTCGCATTCCCAGGGAGCTTTTCAATCTGGGACAACAGCTAAAGCCTTCTTGAGAAAGCTTTCCTTCCTTAAAACTCCTCCCTAGGTCAGCTTCAGGTGTAGCCAGAGGCAGCTGTAAAGTGGACCTTGTGCATATACCTCTAGTAGCCACAACTGAAAAAATGGAGTCGCCAGTTGCAAGTTGTAATCTTCAATGGTTACGATGCCTTATGCACCTTCATAATCATAATATCTTTGTTATTCTATCACAGGGAATGTCTTCAATTCATCCCCAACAACAGAGCCAGAAATGTTATCACTAGAAGTCACCTTCAGATTGCATATAAGGTAAGCCCAATACCCATCAATTTATGTGAGTGTAATTTAGTTTTAAGAGGTCAAATGGAGAAGACTCAATGATAATAACGTTCTAAATTAGAAATCTGGACTAGCATGCACAAGCAATTGAGGTTTGGAATCAACTTCAATGAGTAATTTGGAGTAAAGGTGAGTAGAAGGAATAATTTGGTGAGAAAGGTGTAGAGGTATGCTATGGACATCAGGTCTTCAAGCAACCTAAGGAGGAAAAACTCAAACACAATATCCTCTTGGATTCAAATTTCAAAGAAACTAATAGAAATTATAACAACACTATAATCAAATAGTCATCATAATACAGTTACAACAATTCATGTGAATCGGTCATTCATGAAATCTGTCAGTATCAGAGGTGAATAAGATGGGGTAAGAAATATGACTTAGATTAATCCAGAAGTCTCTAATCAAGTACATAACCAGAGAACCAGTGTTCTTCATCAAAATATTACAATAGAAGGGAGCCTAGCTCCACCATTTGACCTTAACAAAATACTAAAACTGCCTATATATACTCAGAAATGTTGCAACCACTGGGAGCATGATCAAACCTCTTCATTTAAATATTTCAGTGGGTTCCTGCTCTTTCATACTTTGGAGGCCTTCTCATGTCAGATGCAAGCTTGCCTCAGTTATGTGTTTTGTAGGAAAATTTGTCCAGAAGGAAACTTCGGATTGCCAATCTGCACTCACAATCGTCTTCATCCTATTTTCCATTTATGGGGTGAGACAAGGTTTCAACCACTTCCCCCATTTCCATTCACTATCTTCATCAGGATTGGGACAAGGTCTAATGCTCATGAATGTTCCAGGCGATGCCCACGACTTCTTTGAGTCAATCCTGGTGCCTCGAGACCATGCAGATCTTCTTATGTGACCAATACAGGTGCTTTCGACCTTTAGCGCAGCTCCTCTCCATCACTCCATCCTGCATGTGACCTTGGGCCATGACCTGGGCCCAGTTCCTGGGCACTTCTTGACTTCTCTCTTCGCAAAACATGTGCCTCACTCCATACAAAATCTATGATTCATGAAACAACGAATCTGTTGATCTGTTGCCACATGCCCCTCTGGATCAGATGGTCCAAATCCACTTCGCACTTCACAAAGTTTGATTTTTATTCCTTCCAAAACTCTTGAGAGTCACTTTCATGAACCATCAGATTGGCTGTCACCTGTCCCCTAAGATCCATGGTCCAGATTTACTTTGTATTTCAGAACTCGGGGAGCTTGCGCACTTCGAGACTTCGAAACTTCGGCACCTCGGCTCTTAAACACTTCTTACTTGGAAAATCCTACAACGACTTTCTCCGCAGCCTGGATCTAGCGCCATGTGTCTCTTCGAATTGGACGACTCATTCTCACTTTAGGTTTCGGGACTTTGGACCTTTGACAAACAACTTTAACAATATTTTGAACCCCCGATTCCTACGAACCGCAGATATGATATTCTTAGGAATGTCCATTGTTGAATCTGATCTCTCTTGTTGCTTGCATTTTGAGCCTGAAATGGACTGCTCTGAATGCTTCTCTTTGACATTTCTTATGAAAGCTATGAACTTGGGAAACCTGTTGCCCTTGACAACTATATGTGATAACACTTTCTAGTCAAAGAAGCATAATAACTTGATGAAGGAAATGATAAACAAAGAAAGATGTGATCAACATAAACTTACTACGATGGTCTCGCGTGTCTTTACTTGCTTGTTGATGTACTTTTATTGTCTTCATTAATGGTTACAGGAACTGTCTCAACTATTTTTTTCCCCTCGTTGGTCAATTTGTTGATTGTTTTCTTGAACCATTCTTCAATATATTTTTTCATTGGTGCCACGTTTATCTCATGCTAGAATTTGATGTTGAATATCTCTCCCTCCAAGTCTCTCAAATCAAGGGAAATACCATGTAATGCTTCCTCAATGTCCCGATTCTTCACGGAATAGTCCACTAACCAATGGTATATGTTGTCCTCATCATATTCAAGTATACCATAGAACTTTTCAACTGACAACCCTTTAAAAATATCAACTTGTTCGTCAAACTGTTGTTTTGTTAGGAACATTGAGTTGAGAATTAGTTTGGGGTCTTGTAATTCATTAGTACCTCCGGATAGGTCTATTTCTGTGAGCCTATTGAATATTTCTTCCCTCTTTGATATATCTTGGCTGCATGCTTGAACAATATTATTCAATTTTTTTTATCTTTTCTTTCCAACATGTGTTCAACTTTTTTATTTGAATTGGGGAGGGCAGATCCTCCTCTCTTCTCCTTAGTTATGTCATCTTAGAGAATTTGTTTCCAAAGGGTAGTATATCATCAAGGTAAAAACCTTCTTCATTATTCAGGTCATCTTGCAAATACTCATGGAAGGCATGCACCCTTGAGCCAAAAGAAACAATGTTTTTGGAAACTTCACATGCCTATGTGATCAACGCAAATATTTTCTTAATATTTATTTCTACATAGCTCTTGAATGATGTAAGTAGGCTTGAATATCCTTTCAATTTAACAATGTGTGTGGTGGGTCTAAATATTGACAAAGGATAGGCAAAAGTGGAACAGGCATTAAGGAATCTTCCAGTTCCCAGATCCTTTCTTTCAACTTTGTGTTTTCCTATTATAGACCACCAATGGAGACATCCAGAGCATCCTCAGTTGCTCTGTGAATTTTAGAAATATGGAAAGGCCGCATATCTCTTAGGTCAATCTATGAATGATATTTTCCTTTCTTATTCTTCATATCACCTTTTTCAATAATCAATTTCTTGGATTCCCTGTCAAAGGCAACGCTCTGGAAAGAAAATGGCTCTTCTTCATTTAAGGTCTCATTCTCAATGATCTTTAATGATGAATTTTGGTGGGCCATGTTCCCTGGCTGATCAATTGTGGAAAAAAATTTCTCGATATCTGCCTTGAGCTCCATGTCTTCAAGGGAGAATTTGTTGATGTCATTTTCTATGCGGTGGTCTTCTTCCTCTTACACAACATTTTTCCTCTTCTTCCTTAGAGGAAGCTTGTGCGAGATATTGATTTTTTCCGGAGGGGGATTAGTTTCTCCTCTACTGCCTGAACTACTATTGGTAACTTTCCTAGTTGGGTGGGACATTGGAGCATTGCTCCGATATGTGGTAGTTTTAGAAGTAACAACTAGATACTGAGCACTCTTCTCACTGGGACCCTTTCCTTTCTTCTTTTAAAACTCATTATTACTGAGTAATTTCTCCAAGTCACTAGCATTGTGAGAAGGAGCACCTAAGTTGTTATCTTCTTCTTCACTCAGAATAGTATGAATAAATGAATTGTTGAATCTGACTGCTAGCATATGTTCTACGAAATTTTTTTTAGAGTCAAACCCTTTTATATTTTCAACATATTTTAGATTCACATTGTGGAAGTGGTTCAAAAACTCATCAATTTTGTTTATATTCTTGAATATAAAGTCTCCAATTTTCCAAGGTGTAACATACCCCTGACTCCAAAGTGGGCCATGTTACCAAAAATTCTTCAAGATATGATACCAATTTGTAACATGCCCCGACCTCCAAAGTTGATCATGCCACAAAAATACTTCAAGCTCTAATACCAATTTGCAACACCCCCAACCATTTGTTGGGAAATGTCACTTGAAAATAAAAATAAAATAACTTCTCACTCTATTTCTGATAGTTAAAAATGTACATACCCAGGCATAGACTTGTGGGCATATGGCACATAGATCTCTTTGCAGAACATCATATATATAAACTTAAACAGATAATATGCATTCTACTAATACACAAATTAATGCTAAAATCACAACAACTTACACAGACAATACTATAATTATTAATACATGTACAGGATACACAACATAAAATTTACATAGAAAATATACTTATATTTTTATGAAGGCCACCAACTGCATGCATACATTCCACAAACCTCTCAAACTTAGAACATTCTTCTCCAAACTATCAATAGTGGGTCATCCTTGAGTTGGGACTAAATGTCACCCAGGGTAAGGGGATTCTTAGGATAGGCTGAGGTTACAAAGTCTCCAGGAAGGATTCTATCCCCAGGAATCCACTCATGTACACAACTTATAGTCCCTCATTCCCCGCATTCCTATCCCACCCCAGGGAGTGTGCCCATTCTCTTATTGACAATCCTTCGGCTGCCCCACTCCCCTTCCAAGGCTCCAACAATAGGAAAGAAAGGAAGTCTCAAATAACTACAACTGTCGTGAGGCTCCCTCTGGTAAAATCACTTCACCAACAACCTCTCTCACATGGAGAGAGTTTCTCACAGGCCTGACAACCTGCTTCTTCAATCTAGCTCCCAGGACAATCCAGTCAGGGTAATAGCAACAAAAAAATCGGGTATGTCTCTGGTAATGACAACAAGCCACACGAGTCCATATAAAAATGTGGGAAATAATAGAAAAATGGTTAGGGTGCGATATGGCTCATGAACTGCATAGTCATGTTGTGCTTTACATGATTAAAATGGGTTAGCTTCATAGGGTTTTCAGGTTACATAGCTTGCAGAAGTCCACGATGGAGGAAGTGGTTGGCTGCATGAATGCTCAATGTCTGAGTGCGTGCGTGAATGGGGATCATGGAAAGCATACCAGAGAGAACCCCCACAATGAATGATTTCCCACATAAAACTACATGCACCAATATTGACACATGGCTCTATTGGGAGCTCGTTCCTCTCCACTTGGAGTTCATTCCTTTCCCCAAAGAAACTTAGGATAACAAGGGTTATTTCCCAAACCCTATTATTTAGGAAAATATATTATAATATCCCCTTGGGGTTAATCCCTCAAGATTAGACCTTTTTCCTAGCCTCTTAGCCCCTTCCTTTTCCCTTCCCAGTGGATCTTATTCCCCCATAACACTTTCTTCATGATCATTTTACACGCATCGATGTACACGCATCGATGTATTTTTAATGAATTTCCATGGAACATTTGTAGTAAATGAAATTTACAGAATCATGGTGAATTCGTCAAAAACTTGGCATAGTTTCTGCCCCACAATGCATTTTGAATGGTATTCTTATGTGTCTTATACTTATACAAGGAGACACCATAAAGAGGATAGTTTAGTTTGGGGGAGCATTTTTAGGAAGAGTTCAGTCAGGGGGAGTAGCCCCAAGGACAAATAAGTTAGGGGGAGAATCCCCAATGAGAAGTTACCTTTGTCATTGATTTCAAAGGAGGAGATATTCATATGATTCATGGATAGAGAGTTAGATGCTTGGAGAGAGAGAACAGAGGCATGGTTCTAGGGGGAGTGATGGTCACAAGGGGATCATGAGCAATATGAATTTAGTGTTGCATCAGAGTGTTGCCATCAATGCCAAAGGGTAAGATTGTTGAATAATTGGGTTCGTTGTCATTGATGTCAACCCTTGAATCAAGTCCAATAGCAAATTATGGTATCCCCAATAGTATGGTTAAGGGTCTTAAGTTTGTTTGATGTATAATGGTATGAAAATTAGTATACTTTTTAGGTAATACTATTCTAAATCGATAGTACATGTCATGTCATTTCTGGTGATATGTGGAGCGTCACTTAACTCCTCACGATTAGAGAGTTATGGCCTTGTGAAGTTGGAGAACCCCCTTGAGTTATCTAGAATCCCCTAGAAGGGCAAAGAAGTCAAATTATTCTAGAATCCCCTAGAAGAAGTTTACTAGTAAAAGTGGGTACAACTAGGAGTTAATCATGGGTTAACTTATTGTCATAAGAAAATAATTAAAAATAAATTAATTGCAACTAGAAGTTGAGAGTCTAATATTTGTGGATAAAGTGGTTATAAGTGGAAAAGTGATTAGAAGTGGTTTATCCCTAAAAGAAGGAAGTTGGGTTAAGTTGATTGGTAGTTAAACCCTAGAGGAAGCTACTTGGAGAATATAAATAAGAGAGCAAGGGTCTCTTATTATCATATATTCAACACATTGAATATCTATTATTACGTAAGGTTTATTTCAGGTACTCATTAATACATCTGAATTTACACAAATATGAAGTAGCACGAAGGGTTGACGACAAAAGTTTTGAAAATGCAGAAATACTGGAAAAAAAACCCTAGTTTCTGAGGTGTATGAAGGCTGCAGTGGAGAAGGGATCGTACGTCCTTGGGCTGACAGTATAACAAGGCATGTACATCTAGGAAAATCCATGAAAACTTGAGTTGTTGAAGGTACCAGATTCTCAGAGTCTGAAAGCAAACTCCCAGGAAGGTCTACAATGATTAGGTACATCAAATCTATGTACAGATTCAAAAGGTATGTCGTATTCTTATGTGTAGTTGGATATTGTTGTCTCCATGAGATATGGTTATGGGAGTTTGAGATTTTTCCCTAGAGAGGGTGTTGGTTGTATGGTACTTATGGTATGAGATAGATCTACAAAAATACAACGCTGATATGTTGGTATTATTCATTGGTTCATCTTATTGGTTCAAGTGTTGAAACATTGTTTGTATTTCTTGGTACATGGTTAAGGGTTTTGGTTGTGAAGTTTTTTGTATGGTGTGAGGCTGCATATCAGTAAGGTTTTGATGTCTAGTCCATGTGAGGATTATTACACTTGTTAATGATTTTACACACATGCGTGGAACATGACTAGAGAGACATACATGCACTTGGGTAAGGGATGTATAAGATGATGTATGCATAGGGAACAGCTACAGATAAGATACAATGACAAGTTGCAGGTTGATGTGACAGAAGAAAACCCTATCTTTATGAAGGTGTACGCAAGCTGCAATATAGAAAGGTCGCATACATATGCAGACTGCACTATAGAAAGGGCACATACATACACGAGCTGCAACATATACAGGTCACGCACATGTTGGGTTTTGTTGGTACAAGTTGAATATGGGTACAGATTGGTTACAAGTCAGTGGCAAGAATAGGTGGTTGTAGCCACCTTCTGGTTATAGCTGGAGAACATACGAGGTTGTAGCCTCCTTATTGAAATATTGTAACCACAAAGAGTATTCTATTTATTATTGATGTATTATTCATTAGATCAATCCCCTTTTGTGGATTGATCATGTCGGGTATTGTAAATGACCAAATCCTCTTTTACGGATTGGTCAAACTCTAATTGGAATATGCTAAATGAGAATTAATCCCCCAGAATATATTAAAGTGGTTATAGCCACCCATAATGAAAATTTGGCCTTGCTAATGAAAAGACACCTCAGTTTAGCACCTGCCAGATTGTATAAATAAGAGAGGCCAACGCCTTATTTGTTCACTCACTCACTTGTTCATCAAAGCGCAAGTTTGGAGCTGCAGTTGGAGAAGAAGGAAGAGAAAGAGAGGTGCATTCTTGGGAGAGGAATTTCTATAGTGTTTGGTTTATTCTCTTGGAATTGTATTGTTGGAGAAATTTCTATTTTTGACACACTAGTTCAGTGGGAGTTAATTGACTTGTTCTATTTAGACTTTCTATTTTTACCATCACTATTATGCATGCATGCATTCCTAAGGAAAGCTAATTGCTTGATTGTTTTTCTTAATTATGGAATGCTTTGCCCTATATATGAGTGTATTCCACTCATTCATTGTATCATATTGATCATGATCTATGTATCAATCATCATCTCATTGGAGTAGTGTGAATATATTTTCTCATTCTTCCATATTGAATCTATATTCCTTTTTTGATAATATTTATTTGTACTTGATTTATCTAGATCTCATGTGCAAGTTTCCATGAAACACTAACACGGTATCAGAGCTATGCTTCTTGGAGCAAGCCAGACAAGCCAAAGAATAAGGAAAATTGGGGTTTCAGTGAGCTAAATCCATGGTCGTAACTTTTAGCAATTATTCCTTCCCAAATATTATGTTTTTGAGGAAATGGCTCATAAAGGAAGTAAATCGACCCATTTTGGAAGTGGGTTTTCAACCGTTTGCTGAGATTCTTCACCATTTTCTCAGAAAGTGAGCCGCAAGATAGCCTCCTGAAACTGATACGAATCTGTGGTCATACCTTTCCACATTCATTGCTCCCAAAATATTACGTTTTGGAGGAAACAACCTACAATGATAGTAAATTGGGCCATTTTGGAAGTGGGTTTTCAACCGTTTGGAAAGATTCCTCACCGTTTGCTTAGAAAAGTAAGTCGCAAGATCATCTCCTGAAACTGATATGAATTCTTAATTTATTAATTTTTCACTTGCAGATTGAGAGTAAATTTTTAGGGGTTCTTGGAATCAGTGGGAGAGATGGATATGACAACTATCATATATTCAAACTTGGTGGTAATCCTCACACCATACAATTATTTTGATTGGAAGCCCAAGGCGACATTCCAACTCAAAAGGAAAGGACTGTATAATTTGACGATGGCGACAGAAACAGAACCTACATTAGCGATTGAGAAGATGAGATGGGTGAACCGTAAGAATGAGGCCACAGGACTACTTCTTGAATTAATATCCACTGATTTGTGGTTTCATTTTGTCACATGCAAGACTCCAAACGAGATCTGGACCACCTTGGAAGGACTCTTTGGAAAGCAGGATGAGATGCGAGGTCATATGCTTGAGGTAGAGTTGAATACCTTAGACCCTAAAATTTTTGATAATATACAATATTTTTTTACTAAATTTAAATCTTTGCTATTGAGCTTGGGTGAATGTGGTATTGATAAGTCTACACAATAGAAACAACTTATTCTAACAATATTGGCGAAGCTGGGACTAGAATACATTGTATATGTCTCCAATTTTCATTATGGCAGATGTCTTTTTGGAACAAATTGGAAAATGCCTGTGTTGGCTCAGTTCATTGAGTCTATTACACAAGAGAAGACAAAACTCATACATATGGGCCTCATGAAAGATCCCAAAGCACATGCACTCACCATCCAGGATGGAAAAGGGTCATTCAAACAGAATAGGAAGGAGAGATATTCCAAATCCTTTAATGATTCTTTAGGTTCCAAAAACTCTTCAGATTCCAAGAAGAAGAAGAAGGGAAAGTAGTGCACTTAATGCAATAAACCAAATCATGAAGAATCCACATGCATGAATAAACAGATCGATCTTATGGCACATGCACTTTAGAAAAACAACCTTGGAAACTTCATTCCAGAGGGAGTCAAGAAGCATAAGGAAGAAGATCATGCTCCTAAGAAAGGTAATAATCATGCTCTTGTTGCAATTAATTCCTCATCAAATTCATGGATTATAGATTCGGGTGCAACCCATCATATGGCAGCGAAAGAGGAAGTTTTCTCTTTCTTGAGTCCATGCTCAAGACCCCCTATTCTCATGGAGGATGATACTCCAGTAGCAGTAGCAGGAGAAGGGAGAGTGGAACTCCACAATGGCAGTTTTGAGAATGTTTTACATCTTCCAAATCTTTCTATGAATCTGCTCTCAGTTTATCAGATCGCTCAGAAAGGAAAAAAGGTTGAATTTACGTCAAATTCGGTTTCAGTAATTGACATGCATGACAATTCCAATATTGCAACTGGTGAGGTGGATCACAAGTCAAGGTTGTATAAATTCACTAAGTTTTCTGACGATGACTCCTCTATTCTAATTACACATAAGGAGACTAATTTGCATGCACCTCTAGTGCAACATGCATATACTCTTGTTCTTCTATCAGTTTCAAACATCAGAGATTATTCCATGCACTCAAATTCTATACATGGAAATAAGTAGGTAGTACATCCAGATAAGAATCCAGCGTCGAAGCTTCAGTAGATGCCCAAGAAGGCACATACCACACTTCAGGCAGCAGGCAACCTTTCAGGGAATCCATTGGATTCGAGGAGGACTCGATCTCAGCATGAGGATCCTTCTCATGTATTTTCATCTTCAGAACCTGCAATTCCCATGCATTGCTATATGGTTCAATCTACTGATCCACAGAACTACAATAAGGTTGTGGGAAATCCATTATGGCAACCAGCCATGCAGAAGGAGTATGACTCACTCCTACAGAACCAGACTTGGAATCTGGTTCCACATCCACCAGAAAGGAATATTTTCAGGTGCAGATGGGTCCACAGGATCAAGAAGTAAAAGGCCCGACGGGTTGACAAAGGACTTCATCAGATCCATGAATATTTCTATACCTTCACGAAGACTTTCAATGAGAAGAAGTTTCAGACTTTGTGGGATCGTCTTGCAGTGAAGAACATAGTTGCCTAGCAGCTGTCATTTTCTTCTTTTGATACATTATCTTTTAAGGGGGGGGTTGTTCCCACGTGGTTTTCCCTCTTTCCTCACTTTTATTCAGTGTTCATTAG
This sequence comes from Picea mariana, assembly GCA_032191745.1. NCBI lineage: Eukaryota > Viridiplantae > Streptophyta > Pinopsida > Pinales > Pinaceae > Picea > Picea mariana. The sequence continues at coordinate 24,885 of JASDQU010755185.1, read as the reverse complement.
TTGCATTGTACATGAGTACCTAAAATGGCCTAGTATCCAAGACTCATTTTTTACTCCATAGTGATGTTCAGGGAGGGTGTTGGAGAAATTTCTATTTTTGACACACTAGTTAAGTGGGATTTAAATGACTAGTTCTATTTAGACTTTCCATTTTTACCATCACTATTATGCATGCATGCATTCCTAAGGAAATCTAACTATTTGATTGATTTTCTTAATTATGGAATGTTTTTCCCTATATATGAGTGTATTCCACTCATTCATTGTATCATATTGATCATGACATATGTATCAATCATTAGCTCATTGGAGTAGTGTGAATATATTTTCTCATTCTTCCATAATGAATCTATATTCCTTTCTTGATAAGTTTTGTTTGTACTTGCTTTAGCTAGATCTTCTGTGCAAGTTTCCATGAAACACTGACATGTATTGGCTATCTATATTAAGGAAGTTTTTGTTGTGTTTTCTCCCC
>JASDQU010755185.1:2469-15740 GCA_032191745.1 Picea mariana | reverse complement strand
AAATGTAAATCCATGTACACACCCATGGAAACGAAGTTGAAGATCCTGGTAGATACCTCGTCAGAATTTTTTGATGCTACTCTGTACAAAAATATTATTGGTTCAATGATGTATCTGACGAATACCAGGCTAGATATATGTTTTTCCTTGAGTCAGTATCTGGTAGAACTCAGATGTGTTCACATTGTTACTGCAAAACATGTGATGAGGTACCTTAATGGTACATTAGATTATGGTCTCAGTTATGATGGAGACCGTGACTTCAGACTGAGTGGTTACACTGATTCAGATTGAGCTAGAAGTGTTTCTGATAGAAAGAGCACTTCAGGATGTTGTTTCAGTCTAAGGTCAGCCATGATCTCATGGCAGAGTAGGAAGCAATTTAGTATTGCTCCAAGCACGGCAGAAGCAGAATACATTGTTTCATGTTCCGCCAGTTGTTAAGCCTTATGGCTTCAGATGTTGTTGACCAATCTATTTGATATAGAGATGGAAGCCACCGTGATTCTATGTGATAACCAAGTTGTATAAAAATGATGGAGAACCATGTGTTCCATGATGAGTCGAAGCACATAGAGATATGCTATCACTTCACCCATGATATGATGTAGAGAGGAGCTATAAAACTCAAATATGTTGGCTCAGATGAGCAAGTTGCAGACCAAGCCTCTGTCTCGTGTAAAGTTTAAATACTTTCGAGACAAGATTGGTATAGTTTGAAAGGACCTTCCTTGAAAGGGGGAGTAGTGTTGATGATACTATGGTATCCTGATCAGTAGTGGTATCTTCATTAGAATTGTTTTATAATCATAAGGAATCTTATGATTCCTAGGCAGATCTCGAAGGTCCAGTAAGGATGGTTTGTCAGAGTACCACATGGTAGCTCTGTTAGGATTTTATATCCTAGGGAAACTTATGTTTCTTGGGAAGCTCCTTAGGGACTGTCAGAGTACCAAAAAATGTTGATGTGTCAGCTTAATTGATGTGTGGATGTGCCAGCTTAATTGTTGTGATGATGTTCCAGCTTAATTGTTGTGATGATGTGCCATCTTAATTGTTGTGTTGATGTGCCATCTTAATTGTTGTGATGATGTGTCAGCTTAATTGTTGTGTTGATTTGCCATCTTAATTGTTGTGTGGATGTGCCAGCTTAATTGTTGAGATGATGTGCCAGCTTAATTGTTGTGATGATGTGCCATCTTAATTGTTGTGATTCCAGCCTCGTGTCAATGATATTTCAGCCTCATGCTATGTTGATGTGCTAGCCTCGTGTTGTGTTGATGTGCCAGCCTCATGTTGTGTTGATGTGCCAGCCTCGTGTTATGATGATGTGCCAGCCTCGTGCTGTGATTCCAGCCTCGTGCTGAAGACTCTCAACCCAGTGTTGATGTTGATGATGCTCAAGCCTTTGTGTTTTGTTGTTGTTTTTATTGATGATGATGATGTATTAGTGTTATACTAATCCATATTGATGCAGATGTTGATGATGCCACTTCAGCTTCTTGTTGAAGATGATGATGTTACTTCATTTTCTTGCTGAAGATGATGATGTTACTTCATCTTCTTGCTGAAGATGATGATTCCACTTCAGCTTCTTACTGAAGATAATGATGATGATGTTACTTCAGCTTCTTATTGAAGATGATGTTGATGATGCCACTCTAGCTTCTTGCTGAAGATGATGATGATGATTTTATTCCAGCTTTAATGTTGAAGATGATGATGTTACTTTAGCCTCATGCTAAATATGTTGATGATATTACTTTAGACTCATGCTAAAGAAGATGATGATGATGCTCTAGCTCCCTACTGTGAATGACGATATTGATGATGAGAAAAATTTCTGATGATTTATAGATATGCCAGTCAATGTTCCAAGTTTTTGTTGATGATGTTTCTCTCTCTCTCTCTCCTGATTTTGTTGTAGAATGCCCTTCTTGTTAAGGGGGAGTGTTGAAATATTGTAACTGCAAAGAGTATTCTATTTATTATTTATGTATTATTCATTAGGTCAATCCCCTTTTGTGGATTGATCATGTCAGGTATTGTAAATGACCAAATCCCCTTTTGCGGATTGGTCAAACCCTAATTGTAATATGCTAAATGAGAAGTCGGCCCCCAGAATATATTAAAGTGGTTATAACCACCCATAATGATAAGTTGGCCCTGCCAGTGAAAAGACACTTCAGTTCAGAACCTGCCAGATTGTATAAATAAGAGAGGCCAGTGCCTCATTTGTTCACTCACTCACTTGTTCATCAGAGTGCAAGTTTGGAGCTACAGTTGGAGAAGAAGGAAGAGAGAGAGAGAAGCGCATTCTTGGGAGAGGACTTTCTGTAGTGTTTGGTTTATTCTCTTGGAATTGTATTGGATATCTATATTAAGGAAGGTTTTGTTGGGTTTTCTCCCCCATGAGGGTTTCCCAGGATAAATGATGTGTCCCGTGTAATTGTGTATTTCTCAGTGATATTATATATTCTATGGTTATATAGTGAATTGAAAAGAAACCTAATAATATCGTAAACCTTAACACTCCTTCTGGTTTTAGCCAGAGAATTAGGGAGTTGGATCTTCCCTCAGGTTGTAAACTGAAAAATATAGGGGGTCAAAGCCTCCTTCTAGTTGCAGCTGGAGAAAAAAGCAATTTGGTGCTTCCAATGAATGTAATTCTTAAATACATATAAGAAAAATCATTGTGTTGTTTTCTCTCGCATTGGGTTTCCACGTAAAAATGTTGGTGTACTATCAATGTGTACGATTTTTCAATGTTCATGGTTTATTTATTTTGCACTTGTTGAATGGTAATGGTATATTGAACATAAATATAAATAACACTTCATTCTGTGGTTAAAGGGATTAAAAGTCTCTATTTTTTATTCACCCCCCTCTCAGTAATCCAACAGGTGTTTGCGTATCAAATCTCGAAGTAGCGGCACCTCGAAGTATCAATGCCTTGGAGTAGCAGCATCTCAGAGTAGTAGTACCTCAGAGTAACAACACCTTAGAGTAGCAGCACCTTGGAGTAGCATTTAATTATTCTACAAGATTCATTAGCAATTAATCAATAGTTACTCAACATAGGAATCATCCTTCCCTAAATGTAGAAAAATATTAAAGAATCAACACATCAAATGGACTTAACATACCAGTGTCAAAAAGGTAATTCTTAGACCATGATAGTTATGGGACTGGTGCAAATAAGAAATAAAAGGTATTAGATAATTAACAAAATGATGGAAAAAAGGGTGTCATTCCCATGACTCAACAGTCTTTTTTCATACCATCCGAGAAAAAAGAACGTTTGACCCATTCATAGGTTTTGGTAAACCCTGAATGCCCAATGATGGGGGAAGCATGAACTTCATAAAGCACCGTGGATTTAAGTTGTGATTTCTTGCATAAATACAGATGACCTTTGTAGAGAAGCTCTACATTGTGCCAAGATTACCCTAGAGAAGTTGGAGAATTGTGTTGCAATTAGTGGATTATGCTAAAAGATTTGGGGTCTTGCAGCCATTCCTGATGAACAATGTAGAGTCAATATGGTACAATTAAGGAGAGGGATAAAAGGGTCCCTTCTTCTTCATACTTTTGGGAAAGAACGTCTGCAAGTACATTTTTCTTTCCCTTCTTGTAAATGATCTCATAATCATATCCAAATATCTTTTTCACCCGTTTTTGTTGCTCTAGTGATGAAATTCGTTGTTCCAGAAAATACTTGAGACTTTGATGATTAGTTTTGATTTGGAATAATTTTACAAATAAATAAGGACGCTAGAGATCCACATCATGGAGAATAGCTAACATTTCCTTTTCATAAATGGATTGGCCCAAATGTCTCTCTGAAATTTGTTTTCCAATGAAGGCCAAAGGCCTACCATCTTGCATGAGGACGGCCCCAATTCCTTTCCTGAAAGCATCACATTCCATTACAAAAGTCTTGGTGAAGTATATAAGTGTTAGGACAGGGGTTGAGCACATAGCATATTTCAAGGCTTAGAAGGAGTGATCAACAGTTGGAGTCCAAGTGAAAGAAGTTATTTATTTTGAGGAAAATTTGGTGCTTATATAGTAGATGGAGAACTCGATTCACATGGGAGAGATGGGATGTCCAATATTTACTATAGATGAGAATATCATCAAATAAAACTAAGACAAAATGACAGAGAAAAGGATGGAAGACATGATTCATAAGACTTTGGAAAGTGGAAGGAGAATTACATAGGCCAAAGGGCATTATGAAGAATTCATGGTGATCCTTATGAGTTTGAAATGTAGTCTTGGGAATGTCTTCTTCTTTCATATAGATCTAGTGGTGGCTAGAATGTAGATCAAGTTTGGTGAAGTACTGAGCACAACTTAATTCATCCAAGAGGTCATTAATGATAGGTATGGGGAATTTGTCTTTGATTGTGATTTTTTTGAGGGCGCGAAAATCAGGAAACATGTTCCAAGTACCTTCTTTATTGATTACCATGACCATAGGGGAAGAATAAGGGCAGGTACTAGGACGAATAACACCTGCTTCTAGTAATTCATGAACAATTTTATCAATTTCATTCTTCTGGGCAATGAGATGACGATAAGGGTGAACATTGGGAGGAAGATTGGACGTTATGAGAGAAATGAAATAATCATGGACTCCACGGGAAGGGAGAAGTTCTTTGGGAGTGGTAAAAACAACTTTGTGGCGGGAGAGAATAGATTGAAGGTCGAGATGCATAGAGGGTGTCTCAATAGCATGAATGGAGTGGAGTTGGGAAATAATGTCGGAATGGCCCTTTTTGAGGAGCTTTCCATGTGATGGGAACTAATGATCTTAGGGGATCCTATTGTGATGTCTTAGAACTTATATTGTTGTCCCTCATGTTGGAATTGCATGGTTAAGTCCTTAAAATCCATGAGAATGTGGTCAAGAGTGTGTAAACATTTGACACCAAGAACAATGTCACAACCACCCATGTCTATAATAAACATATGAGATTTCAGATGATACTAACCAATTTGGAGCCACACATTTTCACATCGTCCCCCACATTTCATGGAACCTCCATTGGAAATCATGATTTGAAAATTATTGACGACACAGATGTAACAATTGACTTCTTGGGAAATGCAACGATGAATAAAATTATGGGTGCTACAACTGTCCACAAGGATGGTTGACTTACTCTTTTTAATGTAACCAATTAATTTGAGGGTCTCGAGAGCATAAAAGCTAGTGAGGGCATTAAGTGAAATCATCGGGTAAATGTTTGGTGGATCAGAGGGTGGGGTTAGATCAGATGGTGGTAGTAACTCATCCACAGGTGAAACAATGACCTTTTCTTAAGAAATAGCCTCAGTCATGGCCATAAAAATCTTATGTTCCTTACACTTGTGCGTTGGAAAATATTTTTCATCACAATTATAACAAAGACCCTTGAGTTGACGTTCAGCCATTTCGGGCCTGGTTAATTTTTGGATCTTGAGGGGAGTTGCAGGAGGGGAAAAGTTGGTGGGTTTAGGCGAGGAGGAAAGGATGGTTTGCAGATCTGGGAGGATACAACCTATTTTTATTCCTTGTCTCATTGAGTAGCTTCAAACCATGAGAACATAGGCATGGATTTAATCTTTTAGGCCGATGATAAAGCACTCCTGAAGAAAGCATATGACATGCCCTATGTTCTAAAATCCAAGTGCTCAAATGAGATGATAAAGTCTTCTTTTGTCCCAGACTGCTTCAACTTGGTCAATTAGCCTAAATGGTGGGTGTCAGAGTCAAAGCGGTCATAAAGCTCTACAAAAAATTGTGTCCAAGAAACATACCCTTGGCAGGCCTTTTACACCATTTCCATCGTTCCAGATCCAGATGTAGGATACCATAATGAATCTTGGCTAAATCATCAGTAATGCCATGAAAAGAGAAATAATGTTCCATTTGAATGACCCAACATGTGGGATCCAAGCCATCAAATTTGTTCACCTCAATTCAGGGAGGGCAGAGGTCTCAATAAAAGTGGATAGTATGAGGACCTTGGTAATGGGAAGATTCATGGTCTTCCAAATAGGATGGTTTTTCAGAAGAGRAAGGGTTCATGGAATGGCCCATGAATTGGTCAAGTGTGGCTTTGATTTMTTTRAGGTCTTTGATGTGGTCACATTGGTCCTTGAGGACTTGAAAAATGGAATTGAGTGAGCTAAGGTTATCATTGATATTCTTGATGTCCTCCTTGTTTTGGAGGTTTTTAGCAACCAATGTATTGATTTCTTGGGCTCGGGTTGTGGCCATATAGAAAAATGGGCTGGAAAATGGGATAGGGGGGAAATAGGGTGTCAGGAGGGGTGGGTGGGACCACTAAGAAGAAGGGTGTCAAATGATAGGTACCACTGCAATAAGGTCAAAAAGGGGAATCCAATGGGATAAAATCCAAATAAGGGTGTCAAAAAAGGGGTCGTTTCCAAAAAAACATTTTTATTAAAAATGATAGGTACCATTGGAATCAAGGAGAAGAGAGGAATCCAATGGGACAGGTCCCAAATAAGTGTGCCAACGGGGAAGAAATTGGGCCTTTCAACGTAGCATTATTCTTCATATCAGAGTACCATGACCATAGGGGAAGAATAGGGGCTGGTATCAGATTATATATTCCCCCCTTGGGTCATAACATAGTACCCTCATTCAAAAAGTTTTGTCCTCAAAGCCTTGCAATTAAAGGCTTCACATGTGATGAAACCAAGTAATATGATTTTCTTATGTTCTTGCTTTCATCACTCCATTGTTGATATATGTCCATCCAAAATAAATTATTTTTGGTCTTGATCCTTGGTGTCTAGTTGTTGCATAATTTTATTCTCTTTTATTCCATGTATTTTTGTTGTAGCTTCTCCAATTTGTAGTGGTTGTTGGTATTTTATAATAGATTGTTGAAGAGGGGTTTTGTGATGCCTTGTTCCATGAATATTGACAAGTATTCCATCTTCTTCCTTCATAATGTTGATATCGACCCTCTTGTCTTCCTTGAAATGTTTCTTGGTAATAAGGGTGTCGATATGGTTCCCTTTTTATGGTTTTTCTTCACTTTGCATGTGCATTTCATATAAATTATTTTCAAAGAAAATGGAATCCTCTATCTCCCTTTCTTTCTCTTTGATTTTTCTTGCCTTGGAGATAATACCATCATTTTTGGCAAGTACATCCTATAGATGGAGTTCAACTTCTTCAAGTATCTTCTGGTGACCTTATTGAATCTTGTCTTCTTTCTCCGTTTGAAGATGCAATGTCATTCCATTTATCAAATTTTTATGTCCTTCAATTCTTGATTGCATTTATGATTTTACCTCATCAGTATTTAGGGATTCCTCAACCTTCTTGCATATTTTCTCTTCAATTATTTTGATAGATTCTTCATCCAAGATATTTCTTCTTGATTTTGACAATTTTTATTTTCTTCTTTCAATATCTTAACCTCATCCAACAGTCTTTTATTATATCTTCATAATCTACATATTTCTTCATCTTTCTTTTTCAAATATTCCCTTGATTCATCTTTTTCCCACTTGTCTTTGCTAGTCTTTTTTTGTTTTAAGTTATTAACCTCCTTAATGAGTGATTCATTAAGGGATTGTATCTTAGATAACTCCTCACCCTTGTTCTTAATCTCTTCATTTTCTTCTTTTAATTCATCTCTAATTATATACATTTCCTCCATATTTGTATCCTTAATCAATATATTTGAGAAGAGTTCTTCAAATTTTTCTCATGGGCAATGCCATCTACTATCTTAATGAATACTCATCCACCACTTCCAAGCTTCACCAAAAAAATAATTTACTACCCTTGAAGGAGTCATATCATATTCTTTTACCAACCTCAACCATTTTGTAGGATTGAATTCATTGTTATCTTCATCTCTTGTAAATTTAGGTATTTCCATTGATTCTTAATTAAGGTCTAACCCTAACCCTTAAATTACACCTCAATATATTAAGGATAATGATATCAAATAGTTATAATCCTTGTTCCCATATAATCTTATAGGTTTTGTCTTTCTAATGGCTTTTGAATCAACTCAATCGGACATTTCAATCAAACATTATGATGGTTTTAAGTGAACATACCTTTGAAACCCTGATTTGGAGTATGTCCTCCTAGTTGACCTTGATTTTGATATATCTCTACAATTTCGGTCATTTTGAGTCTGAAATTGCGACCTGCAGTACTTTTAAATGTCTTATTTTCAATGCCACAGGTTTGACCAAAATTGGATGTGTCAAATGAAAGCTATGGTAAATTTCTCAACCCTTGCTGATTTTTTGACTTTCTAGAAGAGAGAACTTGTACAACGTGTCAAGCACACAATATTTGATATCCGATTCTGAAAATTGCACCCAAAATACTACGGATTGTACTTGTTCCAATGAAATTGGAACCAAATAATTTGTATTTTCTATGAATAAGTTATGGTTTTTTTACCCAAAATACGTATTTGAGACTAGTTACAAGACTAGTCAAAAACCCTATCTTGCACGAGTGTATCTCCAAAAGTGAAATGACCCATAAGTTGAAATCCATACCACAAGTACTCTAATAAGTATTCTTAATATCCTATAGGTTTTTTATTTTGAAGTGGATTTAATAAAAAGTTATATAGAAATTTTCAAAATGACTGTATTGAGGAAGCAAAACCTTAAAATCGGTGCTCTGATACCAAATGTAATGAACCAATACTCAAAATATCATAAAATAACACAAGTACACACCATGTACAAAATGTGAGCATGGAACACAACTCCAAGATAAATAATTTCATGGGGGAACTTATCTATTCATACATCAAGTATGTGAGCATGGAACAATAACTCCTTAAAGAATAGGAGAACCCCCTCCAAATAACAAAATATATTCATACATCACAATTCACATCTCCAAAAATGAATACATGATTTCTTATATATAGTTATTCACACTTGCACATGAGGCCCCTTTACTACTAGGTCGACCCTATTACATGTATATTTACACATTACATGTAAAATTAGGCCCATAAATGCCCGCCCTTGGGGTCATATCATATACATTTAGCCATATATATACCCCCCTTGGGTCATAACATATCCTTGTCATATTTTCAGGATCGTCGTGTCATGTGTCAAACACTCGAATTTATGTGTCCTCTATGTATTGTGTCATCGTGGCAAGTGACGTAACATCAAATGATTAGCAAGGATGAGCTAGATGACTTGAACCCACCCGTAGATGAACCAAAAATAAAATCAAAATAAATTTAAAGACATCCCATCAAAAGAGAAATATGTTGTATCATAGTGTTCAGTGAAGGAGTAATATGTTATTCCCTTAGATCTGGATCGGGAGGTTGAAATCTCGCACGATTGAAAAATGAGACTCTAAAACAACTAAAACCTCAAAACTAAGGAAAACCAGGATTGGAGAGGGTAACATTGAATATATCAAAAACATAGGATGCATGGACAACAATAGTAAAGAAGAAAAAATATCATTCAAAAGAAGCACAATTAATGGTGACAAGAAGCCAAACAAGTGATTCAATTTAGACATGTATTGTTTCTATATTTTGTTATGTAAACAATTTGTCAAAATTTTCTCAAGAAAGAAATATAGTCGCTATGGATACAGGTTTCACATAAATTATGAGCTAAAACATTTTAATAGAATCAAAGAATTGCCTAATCTTGTTTTGAGAATTTTGGAAAGTCACATGTAATAATTATTATTAGCTCTCTTACAACTCTTTTATTCCAATGTGATATTTTAAATCTAATTATCAGCACAAACACCATATTAAGAAAATTTTAAACATTTCATTTAAGTTAGTTAATCACGTGATATTAAGAACATATAAATATAAAAACACACATTTATTACAAATATTATTAACTTTTTTAAATGTAAAAGTTCAAAAATCATATCTAATTTAATAATAAAATCAATTTTCCAAATACACAAAATTAAAAATTAAAAGTTTTTACAAATAATTTAACAATATTTAAAATTATTAAATAACATTAAAATATATATATATATATATATATATAATTAATCATGTTATATTCACAAAATACAAATACACCATGTATGGGGTGTTGGCGACGATAACTTTGGGGGGTCCAGCCCCCGAGGATGGATAATTTTCCATCGAATCGGGACAAAGGACAATTATGGGACCCAAACTAGAGGACAATTTTTCATCCATTCATTTGAGCCAAGGATTAACGTTGGGCTTCGGACTTGAGAAGGAAAGTACACCAGGGCAGGTGGACTCCCACGGATCCAACGTCCTCCTGCATGAAGAAGTGGATTGACAGCTCATTCACCTTGATTCTGACTTAAATCTCCATAACTACTCGTACCCAGGCCTCGTCTCGGCCTTCCCCCATCATGAATAACCTAATTTTAATGGTCAAGTCCTCGTGGAGAATGGAATCAAAGAAGCTCAATGGAACTATTGATCTCCAACAGAGACAAAGACTCAATTCCAGTAAGCATCACCCCTCTAAGAGACTGATTCGGATTTTATGAGGAGAACGAAATGACTACAAATTATTAATAGATGCTTAACACAGAATAACAGAGATACAGTAAAATTGGTTTTCTATTCAACAAGGAAATAAGTTGAAACTGTAAAATGCAGCGGAAAACAAGCTTACTGGAATGGTGGCGGCTTATCTCTGAGAAGAGATGTGACGGTTGTGCTCATTCGCAAGAAGATAATTACAAATGAGGCTCTGAAAGCCTTTTTACAATAAAAAGGAGTGTCAAAAACCATAGACATCTAAAAACCTAACCCTAGGAGATGAAGCACCAAAACTCATGTGGGCCCCGTTTAGGTAAGTCAGTACATCAACTTCTTGGGGTCGTAACTTTTGCATACGATCTTCGTTTTAAGTGCACGATATCCCGTTGGAAATATCTGTCCGAGGACTACAACAGTTGACAAAAATTTCAAGACTAAATCTTTTGACCAGTAGATACCCAAAAAAACGTCGTTTAGGGCCTCAAAACAGCTTCGGAAGTTCAGGACCTGAAAAAACTGCTAAAAATAGTAAATTACAAAAATTGTCAGAAAGTTGTTTTGAGCCAGCTGGAAAAGGTGAGTGGCCACTGATATCCACCTAGATCAATAATCCCTCCTTAGGAAGCAATGGTCTCCATTACTTTGAGTTCCCCCATCAGATGAGGAAATGTCTGTTGAATTTGGCCCCAGGTGAGCCACTTGCCTTGGTGCAGGAGTTGCCCTGCTTTGACGACTCGATAAAGTTGGATCCTTTGTTGTTGAGTGCCCTTGATCTGTGTGTCCACAATCTGATCATTGGATTCCTATTGTATGCAGTCAGGGTTGAGCTTTGTTGGTTTCAGTTGTTCTGCTACGTCTCAGGTGTCCAATCATGGTGGGAAATAAGGCCGAAGGAGGTCCACGTTGAACATTGGGTGCAGACCAAGGAAAGGAGGAATGTTGAGCTCAAAAGAATTATCCCCCACAACCTTGTGTTGATTAAGGTTGGTTGTCATTTCTGTCAACCCTTGAAGAAATCCCTATAGCACAAAGGATGAACTCCAAAGTGGCCCCCTTATTGTAGTGTCCCCAAGGCTGAGCCCCGTTGTAAACCATGTTCTGAAAGGAATTGTAATTATGTTTTATAGGCTGGTGAGCCAAGTTTTTATAAGTTGGAGGCTTATGTGTTGGTTGAAGGCCAGGAGCCTGCTATTGTATATGTAATCACGCAGAACAATTAATAAAATATAAACACCGCCATGTGCAGACTGACCACGATAAATGAGTGAAGGGGGACTAAGAATCCATAGAGTGGGCAAGGAATTAGGGGCTGGAAGGTGGGAAAGGGGCTAAGTGTTGATCCTAGGGGCTAAGCCTAGGGGGCTTAAGCCTGGGAATAATATTTTAATATTATCCCAAAAAGACATTATGTTTTATCCTAAGTTTTGGCAAGGGAGGACATACAAGGGTGAAGCGTGTTGGTGGAACGCATGCAATTCCATGGGTGACAAGTGTCAACCCTGATGCATGCGAATAAAACAGAAAGGGTGAGCCGTGAGAAGGATTCCTCCTCCATTCTACCTAATTGCCTGAACGCGTACAGAGCCCTGGATAGTATGACCAACCCGACTCCTGTGGAGAACCTTCATGTGTCCCTGTGATTTGAAAAGTTTGTGTCTGGCTCTGAGAAAACCCGTGTGTGCATTCCCTGAACGAGAAGCCTGTGTTGATTTCAGGAAAGAGTCTGTGTTTGTTCGGGAAAGCTGGTACACCCTTCTTTGTTCTAAACCAGGGAGTCTGCATCGACCCCTACGTGGACGACTCGTCACGCATCCCTCAGAATCCAGAGTGTGAGTCTATTCTGTGTTGCCAAATTGAGAAAACAGGAGTTTCCCATCCCTACTAAGCCTGTTTATGTTGTTGCACCTGTCTGGAGCTGTCCTGGGGTGTTCGTGTCTAAATTTTCATGGATTTTGGTGGACGTGTAGTGTTTGATCATGTGTGGCTTGTTGGCCAGTTTGTACAACACTCTCTCCAGGTGAGAGAGGTGGTTGAAGTTGGAAGAACAGGTTGTTGGACCTGTGAGCAACTCCCTCCAGGTGAGAGAGTGTGCAGAGGAAGGAGAGAACTCCTGGAAGGAACCTTGTAGCTGCCATAGAGCCCAGAGACTTCTGGTCCGGCCTGTTCCTGTAACCCAAGGCAAGGGAGATTAGCAGCCGAAGGACTATCCAGGTGACAGAGAAGGTGTATACTCCTAGGGTGGAACAGGCATGTGGGGAATGAGGGTCTGTGGGCAGTGAGCGTGGGAGGTTCCTGGGAGAGAATTCCATCCTTTTGGTTGTGTGTTTTTTTCCCTATAAATCAACCTAGCCTAGGATTCCTTGCTTTGGGGTGGAGCTTAGTCCCGGCTCGGGGGTGACCCACTGCTGAGCCGATGAGTAGTGCGGTCTAAGGCTGGGAGGTTCGTGGAAGGCCTGCACTTGGTTGGTGGAATCTACCACTGTTAAAAGATAAGTATCTGATTAGGCTTTGATTATGTTTTGCATGACTGTGCTACTTATGTTATCATGAATTCTGTTGTGTACATGAATTAATATTAAACACTATTGATTGTTAATTATAGCAGTAAATAATATGTTACTCTAAGTTTTAAATGTATTTCTTTGCTTAAATGCATGTGGAACATATAATGCCTGTATGAGCTTTGTACAAAGGGGTGTTATAGCTTTCCTTTAAGAATGATTAATCCTTGGTAGA
>JASDQU010755184.1:11102-24368 GCA_032191745.1 Picea mariana | reverse complement strand
GAAAGCCATAGTTTTGATTGACAGAACGCATAACCTTCAGTGAATAAATTGAATGCTTAAGGGACTAAACTATTTTCCTTAAAACTCAGACATAAACTCAGACTGAACCAATAGTAATAAAATTATTTAACGAGCGGGAGTATAAAAGTATGAGTTTAAAAATAAAATGAAAAGATGCATTAGCGCACTTACCTTTTTGGTTTTAAAGAAGGGATTAATAAAAAAAATAAAATTATGGAAACTAAGTTAAAAAAAAGGAAACATAGACAAATAATAAGTTAAAGAAAATAATTTTGGAGAAACGTGGGGGATGAATGACACTTGTACAACAGAGAAATTTTGGAGGGTTTTCTTTAAAACTTAAAAATAAATGTGGGGCTCAAAACTCTATAAAAGAAAGGGGGATGAGGGGAAAAGGGGATCGGGCTGTTAGGTATTGTTATGCTGCCAAATTGTGACTGGACTGATTGCTTGTGAGGAGTTGGGAATTTCTCAGCTTGTATTGGAGTGGTAGCTCAGTCTTGCGGAGGTGATCTAGGAAGCTAGGCATACCTTCTGGATTTGTGTGGCTCCTTTGCGGCTCGGGGGGCTAAGGGGGAAGTATAGTACCCCTAGCGATTGGCTGGGAGGTATCGGTGTAGTCTTGACGGTCGGCAAGCAGGAATGGGATGGAGCGCACGGACAACACTCGGGGACAGCGTTGAGGCAACGGTATGATTGTACTTTAGTAGATTAGGATGCAATATTGCTTATGCTAGGATCGGTATATTGGTGTAATGGATTGATTGGCTTAGTACTATTACCTACCTCGGTTAGTAAAGTTATTTACCTCTGCAATCTTTTTAGATAATTTTTTTTTTGTGTAATTATCAATGCTGTAAAATGTTACTCTGCAATTTCTGAGTAAGCTCTAGCCTTGCGTCTCAATCCCCTGAACGACAAGTTTTACTGTGCAAGGTCACGCTGATAAATCTCTTCTGGCAATTTTGTTTTTATATGGATATAGTGGCTGGGTTCTGAAAGAAAATAAACTGTTGGTAAATTGGGTTCTGGCAATTTTGTTTTATATGGTTATAGTGACGGGTTGCTGAAGGAAAATAAACTGTTGGGTAAATCTGGTTCTGGCAATTTGTTTTACCCTTGCTGTGGGCATTTGATTTTTTTGGTGGGCGTTTTAAATCTACTGAGTATTGTTTTGAATGCTGAGTATGGTTTGAATGCTGGTGGACGTTTTAAATCTACTGTGGGCGTTGATTTTTTTGTGGGAATTTAGTTTTTTTTGTAAACACATTTTATAACCCATCAAAGAATATTCGGCAATAATCCATGTTGATAGGATTTAGCTTTAGTAAATGTCATTGCCAGCAAAATAAATAGTCACAATAGTGGTAGCATAATATATTGTTGAAAATTTTATCAAAAGAAAATTTATAGGAACCCTAAAGGACTCGTTGGTGCATAGACCAATCCATTAAATAGATTAACGAAACATTCCTCTGCATCCAATCCAATGCCCATCTATTAATCTACTTTTACTTAGATCTCTGCCTCATCTTTCTGCGCCTTCTCTTCAGACGCCTCATACGCTTCTTCTTCCGCTTAGCACCTGTTCTATTCCCTTGAGCCGAGCATATCCTTTTCCATTGTAGACTATGAACCCCTCCCAACAACTCCAGCTGACAACTGTAACCTCACCCTTAGACCTAGCGTATCCTATTACCTGACAGCGTTCCCGGATTGACGCACTAGTCCTGTGCGTAGTTTTAACCTTGACACCCCTGGTTGTTTTTGGGTAGGCTGAAATAGACTATGCTGGTAGTTCATTACATTGACTTTTCCACATATGGGTTCCAGGATTTTAACTGACAGTATTTATTGGGTGACTTGAATTAGCGAATTTTATTTGAGTGGTAGAGAATTGACAGTTCGACTTATCAGTGTTACAACGGTACACTTTAATTGCCCGTTGGGAGTTGCAGTGATTTAGAACAGGACATATATTGCAATAGTAGAACCTTCTTATTGAATCTTAAGTGTTGCTAACTGTACCCTCTGTGCGTTCCTTCGTAATAACATCTGTATCAGTTCGCCCATGCCTGGGTTGAAACGTTCAGTTCATCTGCTAGACTGCATGGAAAGTCGTTAATTTGGCCTCCACCTCTGTAAATGAAAACTCTGATTTCGCCCTTGCCCACCGACCTTATGACGAGCTCTCACAACCGCTAGTTTTATTAACATTGATAATTTATAGAATGTACCTTTCGTTTATCTATTGCATTATTATTGTAATGATTAGATAATAAATAAAGAGATTTAGTGTCTATTATGGGAACCTAAATAGTTTGTGATCTCTAAAGGCATGTTGAATATAGTATAATATCATGGTATTACTTAAATATATGACCCTTGTGTTAGATTGTTCTCACATTAAAATGGCAGAATGTAATGCTGGCTTTATATAAATTTTTTGCTAAGGTTATTATAATGTGGTAGTAACAAGGGTAAGGATATTGATGTTAGTGGAAAGGATTCTGGAATTTTACTGTTAGGGATATCATAAATTGATATAGTGATGCGTAATTACATGAGACTGTAATAATTCTATTGTCAATACAATGGGTAAAGGTAACGTCCTGGTAATATGTGGTTCTCAATTATGTAGAGTAATGTTTGTGCAATATAAGATAGAGAGTGAAGTTAATGTTAGATGACTCATAGAAAGTAATGTCAGTGTTATTTTATTGCAATGTTATTATAATTTTATGGTCATTGATGATATCTAAACATAAGGTCCTTGAACTGCGTATCTTAATTTAGTACAATGTAGTAGATGGGAATTGCATTTAGTTAAATTACATCATTTAAAGGTTGGGTAGGGTAACTTGTCAACTGATGGGATTTAAATGGAGTAAATGGATGTGTAACTAATGCCAGTTAAGTTGTTGATAATACCTTGTCTTAATCATGGTTGTTTGTGTCGGAGTCCGTTCGGGTTTTCATTTTCTGTAGTGGTCATGGCTATTTATTAATTATTGTTGTAGTGCTTGGTAAGCGTTTGTTGCTTGGTCTGTTCATTGTCGGGTTAATTTCAGGGATTGTACTAAAATTTGGAATTGTCCAAATCTACAGGGGTAGGATATCAGACTCTTCGATCTGATAAAGCTAGTTGCTCCGTATATAAGTCTGTGTGTGTGAGTTTTCCTCTGTGTAAAGAATCCAGTGCCGTATCAAGAGTCTCGGGCCCTTTAAAGGCAGGGTTTCCACTCTTGCGACACACCTGACAAAGATTACTAGTTTCTGCCTGAGCAGTCGGCCAGGAGCCTATCTAACATTCTCTCTCTCTCCAGAGCAGAGAACTAAGATTGAATGCTCTGCTTTCCTGTGCAGAAATAGTAAACTCTACTACTATGGATTCTTCCATCTGTGTTCGTGCTGTACATAACACTATGGTCGTTTAATGCTTGCAGTTAATTGTTGTGCGCCTTATGTCTTCCTGTTGTGATTATAGTGGGTGCATCTTGTTAGTCGTCGGGTGGTGACGTAGAGTAAAGTGTGTCTGTTCCCTCTTTACACGTGCGCACACACCTTAAATAAAAGAAAAACACACAAAAAATCTTGCACCTGTTGTCAGAGTTGTTGTCGTAACGAGGAGGTTCGTTACAATTTTCTAGTATTTGTCATCAAATGCTTTGTTGAAGATTATATTTTATTGCAACTTGTGGGAGTAAGTGTGCTCTTGATACATTCTTCCATGATTGTAACATATTAACTTAAGTATTAAACTTCTTGCATTATGGGTTGTTAGCATTAAGGCTTAATAATTGCATGTCTAGAAACAAGAATGACGATCTTGCTGCAACATTGTGATTTGGTATTCCTATGTTCTATCTGCATTACGAATAGAATTGAACGTTGGTTTGAAACTGTCTGAAATTCATTTTTTGTTTCCATAAAAGCCTGATGGATTGACACAGTGCATTGTCATATAATTGTTAGATGCTCCATTTTAGAATAAATTACCTAAGCAAGTAGAATATCGAAGAACTACGAGACTACCGAACTATGCCAATGAGAAGAGGTGTTAAATCCAGAAAAGAAGTAGCAACCAAGACTCCAAGGCAAATTTTTTAATAGTAAATCCATTAAAAAATATAAAAACACTGAGCACTGTATATCTATCCTTAGAAATTGGACCGAGTTCTTTGTGCCAAAACATTGAACATATCTGCCATACACACAGGCACAGGGTCTACAACATGCATGAGCTATCGATATGCTCTTCAACATGCATACTGTTGTTCCTGAGATTTCTCTTAAGGCTCGAAGGGTAATGTCAAGGCATCATGAATATAAAAGAAAGTTTTTGAAAAGTGATTTTTCTTCCTTTAGTTATATAAGAATTAATCCTCAAATGAAAATAATGACAAAACATGACAAAGGTCGTAATTTGTTGTCTGAGTCAATATATAAAATCAAATGATGTGAGGAAAACTTACAAAACTGTTAAATGAAATGAGGCATCAACGCGATATGAATCTTACCTTGTTCACAATAGTAGAAAATAAAGAATGCACCTTTGAAAGGATATGGGATACAATAATCCGAGTAGCTCACAAGTCTTGTATTTACTTATAGCAAATACAGAGGAAAAACTTTTTTCTTATTAAACAACCGATAAAATGTGACCATAGTAGGAGTAGTACTAAATTGCAACCACTCACTTATCAAGGAATGACATAAATAAACTAGAAATATGAGATATAGGAGAAAAACATAATTCAAACTGCACAAAAATTGGAATCTCCGCCTGCACTTGTATTAATTCTCACAAAAGGAGAGATTTTCCTATTACATCCAGCAAGAAGCAGCCTGTGCTAAATTTTCAAACTATATATAATACAAAAATGATCTCAACCCTAAGCGGTTGGAATTCTCATAATTCAAAAATAGTAAATATTACAATATGTAAAATTTGAAGAGTTTCATTCGCATCTTCTCTGTCTCTTTGCCTGCTAGTAGAGACGTTTCTTCTTCTTGTCCTCTAGCTCAGAAACAACTGGCCTTTAATCATGACCTGTGTAAATGGTATGTTGTCTCATTTGTTTCCAAACGTGATGGCCTTCCCTTTCCCAACACATTGAACACATCTGCCTACGAACTGCACCAGTATCCTGGAAAGCTCTATTGTGTCATTAGCCTCGAAAGTATATAACTTCTTTTCTATGTGAGACAACCTATCTTCCATCCTTCTGGATTCTAAAGATATAGAATGTAGCCACATACTAGGATTGACTATCCACTTATTAATACGGATAATGTCATTTCGTTTCAATTGCAGGACTTCGGCCTGGGCTTCTTCCATGCTTGTTTTGGAATCAAGTTGATTCTTCACTATATCAATTTTCTCAGGGCTTCAGAGATAGTATTTATTTCAATGTATAATGACTCTTTGTCGAGTGAGGAACATGCTTCTTCACAAGTTTTCTTCACTTCCCAGGCTAGCCTTTTACTTTCAACTAAATTGACCTTTCGAAAGAGATAATCTAGGAAACTTAGCTACTTCATATTTTGCTGATGACACAACTGCCTCCTGGAAAGTAGCTCGAGCTACAATGACCTCTCTCTCTTTTAGGTAAATGTTATTTAAAGAATGGTCTACCATCCGATAATGGTTTTGTACAACTTCTATTTTAGTAAAAATGATTTGTTGTGCTGATTGTAGTTTCTTGTGTACCTCCAATGTCTGGGCTTGGAAAACTTCCATATCCACTACCGTGTTCTCAGTCAAGTTTATCTTAGCCTGTAGTTGTTCGACCAACTCTCCCTGTTGAAAGGCCAGTTCTCTACTTACCTGTGCATTTTTATGCATTTCATCAAGATTGATTTTGAGTTGCTGAATTTCCTATTTGTCACAGGCTCTAATCTGCTCAAAACCCCTATTCATCTCATTTCTTACACTCTGTTCCATTATATTCATTTGGTGCTGCAACTGTCTTACCAGTAGGTCCTTCTGCTTCATTTTTTTTTCAGATTCCCAACTAAATAATGATTTTCTATGGCAAAATCTTCCAATGTGCCTGCCACTTCCATAGCAAAATCCGCCTCCTCTAGAGCCTGTCCATCAAATATCACCCTGTGTCTCTTAACAGTTGCACCCTCCCTTTGGTGTGTTTCTCTTTTTACTATAGCCTTCATCTTCTTGCTAAAGAAGAAGTTGGAAGGGGGCATCTCTTCGACTGAAATAGGAGTAAGATATYCTATGAACATTACTTTGGCATTTGGGTTCCCTTGACTGGTTTGTAAAGGGGTCAAAGACATAATAGGGTCACCTATTTGGGTGGTCTGTGGTTGTTCTTTTGTATTAGTAGCCRGATTTTCTAGTGTAGACAGTGATGCATCCTGTCCCTTTTTAATCAAAACTTCAGCTTGAGCTTTCGTTTGATCATCAGGTTGATTTGATGGTGCAATATTTTCTTTCTGTGTCAAAACCTCTATTTTCACCAAATTTTCTTGAATGCTTTGTTTACTGGAACTTCCTGTTTCTAAATTTTGGGTCTCAACTTCTTGTGTGGCTGGAGATGTTGGGACTTCTCCCTGTAAGACTTTCGGTAGACTATTTCTTTGGTGTTTTTGAAAATTATAGAACTCGGATAATTTGTTCGGAGCCAGAGTCTAGACTCAGCTCAACACTTCCTGATAAGATCTTGCTCCTTGGAATATTTCATCCTGTGGGGAATCTTCATGTTTGTATCTCTTTAGATTGTAAAGAACCATGTGATTTCCCATGATCTTCTAGGGATCATGTTTCTTGAATTCAATGTTTACAAGATTAATGTCCTTTAGGGCCGCGACCTCTACCTTTGAGTGGCCGAAATCTAACAATGAGAAAGTACCAACTTGCAAAGGAAATGTGGGACACACCTTTTTTTGCACTTCCTTTAGCTCTTTACTGATTCATCCTAGCATTGTTTTATGTACTACCTCTCGACACACCAATCGATCTGGTAGAAACATTGGTAAGGCATGCAGATGAACGAAACATCCAAAAACCCTGATGTAAGAGAAGTGTTCCTCAATGTACCCATCCACTATTTTTCCTAGGTTGGTCACTATCTGGTCTGAAATCCTGGGAGGTGGGCAACCATATATAGAAATATGCATTGGCACCACCACATAGTTGCATATTTCATAGAAGAAATCCTTTGTTTTATCCTCCCACAAATTGGAATGATAGAAGTGTATTGGTTCGACGCTGGTTGGAGTCCAGCTCCATCCCATCAAAGGAAATTGCGTCATAAAACAAACAACGTTCATAAGGTATGACAACATGTAAAATGGGGTAGGTCATCCTTTGGATTTCAATGAATGATATTCTATGATTTCCTTGGCCAAACTGTCTGATAATATCTTGGCTCAATTGAAAGAAAAACCCTCTGCAACTTCATTCATGATTGATACCCATGATAACAAGAAGTGAGTAGAG
The DNA here is from genome assembly GCA_032191745.1 of Picea mariana. Classification (NCBI taxonomy): domain Eukaryota; kingdom Viridiplantae; phylum Streptophyta; class Pinopsida; order Pinales; family Pinaceae; genus Picea; species Picea mariana. The sequence continues at coordinate 16,885 of JASDQU010755184.1, read as the reverse complement.
TTTTCTTTCCCAAAAAGTCTACATAGCATCATGGCCACATACATCATATGAGCATCTAATGATGCATTGACATATATGCCATGGGTGTCTACTCAGAATTTCTCAGGGCGTGCCCACCAGTTCTTGATCAAGTCAGGGTAATTCTTTACACCTTGTGCACACTCTTTTAAGAAAGTGACATTATAATTGTGCTTGAATGTTGGAGATAGTTTGTACATCACCTGTATATGTTCTGTTTGGAAAGATCCAATGAAAACTTTCTATGAATTGTGGATGGTCCTGGTCGAGACATCAACGTTCTCCAGGGCCCACCCTATCATGTCATTATACAACATGAGCCTCGGTTGCATGGCTATTTTATGCAGCTCTGATTGGGCTAGGTATTTGAGCTTCATTGCCTGAGTTTCAGTGCCTTCAGAGTTTGACTCTTCTTGAAAATTGATCAGCTCATATTGTAGGATATCAAATACTTATGTCCAGGTTTTCATGGTATCTACAACTCTTGATGATGTGTCCGAGAGGAAATTTGTGTTTTGGCTCGAGATCTCACCAACTGCTTTAACCATTTTTCGTGGAGCCATGATAGTAGTAAACATAGTTGTTGGCATAGGGGCATACCCAGGGTTCAACGCTACAACAACACACCAACACAACCCTAATTACTGGCCCTTTCAGCAATGCCTACGAAGTAGATGAATTCTCACCCGAGGTAGAGGCAGGGATGGTTGTAGGACTCAGATGTCTGCAACCTTAGCTAGGACACGGATCTGTGATTCTAACATTTAACAAAGCACTTAGCAATAAACATTCATCGACATTCGGTTCTTGGTAACAACGCAAGAAAACCCTAATTACAAAGCATCGCAGTATCCAACCAGATCTAACATCTAACAACTCTTAGCATGACGAAACAGATCGGGTCTTAACAGATTCAACACTAAGCATGTGTATATCAGTCAGATCTAACATCCATGTTATTACACACTAAGAATCAACAGATCATTCATCTATATTAAAGAACTAAGCACATTAACATATAAGCACATCAACACATTGCACAAAGCAGAGCAACACAACATATACATGGTTCACCCCCCCTGGGGCTACGTCCACCAAATTCTTCTTCTCTTATATTATCTTATGTTAATCAGTTACATGCACAGAGCCTCAAAAACCTTACGTCGCATAGGACAGGAGATCTGCGAGCACCTCGCTAGATCCTCCTTCCCCGAGCTAGGATACAACACTAAGCCTTCTATAGTCACTTTCACTTAGCTCTGCAAGCTTCACACAATATGTACAGAGCACTTACATTCCTTTGATCACATAGATCGATCAATAGCACTTAGCACATTGGCCTAACATCACATATATGCCCTTCCTTACATTGCCTAGACATCTATTATACTTTACAAAATAGGACTAAACATGGGTAAACCCATGGGCTGACATCCCATACCCATTACATAATCCCAAACCCCAAAAAGGACCCAAAAAGGGGTCAAGATCCGGTGATCTCTACTTCGTCTTTTGCTCCATCTTCGATAGATTGTTGAAGTCCTAAAATAGGTCAAACTTGACCAAGGATCTCCCAAGACTTGGTCAAGGGCCAACAGGCCCCCAACACTCACTTGTGACTCATCTCGAGTCACTCTGATCTAGGTAGTTTTGCTTCGAAAGCCTTGAGCTTGGCTCGATATGATTCAACTTGTTGCTGTGCCACGACTTCCTGTTCAACAAACTCTTGGATGACTTCCTCGTTCACGTGTCCTTCTAGGCATTGTTCTGCTGCAGCAACAACTTGCTCCAGTTCTTCTCCTCAGCCTTTGATCTCTGTGAACAGTTGGTAAGCCTTGTCCTGTATAGGTTAGAGTCTTTGAGTCACTTCCATGACTTTGCTTTGAACGACGTGAACTTGCTGCTGGGCGGTGCACTGTTCTTGGGATCATTTCATTCTTTCTACAACTGACAGGGGCTTCAACTGCGCCTGTATTATCTCTGCTTGCTGCTTAGCCTCCTGGAGATGCGACTCTAGTGCCTTTAGTTCTGTATTCTTAGTGATTTTCTCATAAGTCTGGGCATTGTGGTCACTGAGTTGCTTACATTCCATGGGAAAAACTTTTATTCTCTCCATTGTGCTCCAGGCAGTCGCTTCTCTTTGATCTATGACATCCTGCAGAGTGTTGGGCACTGTGCGGAGCTCTAAATCTGCTATTCTTTGTTGTAGCTATTGGATGGATTTCGTGAGATGCTCTACTTGATGCTCAACTCAGTCTTTTTCTCATGGCTCTAAGCCTGTCATAGAGCGAAGTGCTCTGTTGACTTCTTCTTTTACCTCGAGTTGCCCTGTGAGCAACTGTTCATTTTCTTGCTGCATTTGCGCTTTCTCCTTCTCAAACTTTGTCTGGAAAGAAATCTTCTCCTGCTTTGCAAATCATCGTTGTTCTACAAGTACTCCTTGTACTTGCGTCAAATCCTATGTGGCTTGTTCTGTTTCCTCTTGTGCTCATTGAAGGCGAGCTTTAGTTGCATCTACTAGGCGGCGGAGTTGGGCTGGTTCGTCTCCCAATTCTTGTGCTCCTGATGGAAAGGGTACAGTGGAGACTGCACGACTAGATTGAAGAGCCTGCTGTACCCCTCAGAGCTCGACCTTAATTCTATCATACAGTTCCTCCTGCTTGGCTCCTTGTTTCTCCACGAGTTTCAGTGAAGCGTCGTTTAGAGCTGCTATGATGAAGTCAAATTCATCAAGAGTAAGTGTAGTCTGCATCTTGGTCACGATGGCTCTTGATTTCTTCTGGGAAGAAGGTTTCGGGGGAGAAACCTTCCTCTTCTTCAAGGGGTTAGCCTCATCTCTGGGAAGTGTTACTTCACCTTTCTTTTTCTTAGCTTCTATGTCCTTCATCTCTTCTACATGGCCATCACCTTCTCGCTCNTCAAGAGTAAGTGTAGTCTGCATCTTGGTCACGATGGCTCTTGATTTCTTCTGGGAAGAAGGTTTCGGGGGAGAAACCTTCCTCTTCTTCAAGGGGTTAGCCTCATCTCTGGGAAGTGTTACTTCACCTTTCTTTTTATTAGCTTCTATGTCCTTCATCTCTTCTACATGGCCATCACCTTCTCGCTCAGGAGATCTGGAAGCAATCTTCCCTGAGGCATTGCTTAAATCTTAGACCTCTTCGGTATTCTATCTTCTGCTGGTTCCAGGTGTGTCCCATTCTATGTGAGTGGTCTCCAGGCTGTCCAGTTCGGGATGAGACATCTCTGTGGGGTCGGTGGGGACAAGGAGGTCAGTGGAATGGTCCTTAGTTATCTCCTCCAGGTCCTCTTCTGTAAGTTTATAGTACAACTGGAGCTATTCCTTGTGTTCATCGTCTCGCACTTCAATGTAAATGAAATGCTGATCTATGCTGAACTTCATCAGGGGTCGGAATCTCTGTAAGGTTTTTGGATTCATGCGAGGCTCAACTTCGATGGATCTCTTCAATTAAAGGTAGTAAGTATGAAAAAAAGCGTTTGACTGCCACTGTTTGTTCATATTTCTTGAGTACCAAAGTGTAGCGAAATTTGCAGCAAGTGGTTCAAATGGCTCGATGTCTTGGAAGGTTGCACCTTCCGGCATCTCCTAGACAACAAAGGCGATAAGGATCAGGAGTTAGCTGAAATGGAATTCATAGCCCTGATCCCGGGCTTCGCGACAGTCTAGTTCAAACTGATTGACTAGGTACTTCGCCCAGTTCATATGTAATCCTTCTACACACTTCCCCGCGAGGTCGACGACAAAGCCCATGACTTGTGTGGGTCGGTTCTTGTGTACCAACTTTCCAGCTATTAACTAACATGCTAGGCGCACTGCGCCATTCTGGATGGAGGCTACATTAACTCAGTTCTATCCGTTACGATGCAGTCCCAACGGTCTGGTGGAAAGATGTCTAACCATTAATTCATTTCTTCCTATTCAGGGCATTAGTCGAACGGTTATACTGTCTCTAACGGCTATATTGCTTCGCCATGGTGAAGTGCCATGTGACGCTATTCTGGTATTCTAGCAAAGCTCCAATTTTGTAAATTTTCCTTCTACGAAGTTCCCTTAGGAACCTTTTGTAACTTTTCAAGCTTAGATTTATTCTTACTTAGTTGTCTAGCCTTCTTTTCGGTGAGCTTCATCTCAAAATTCCTTTTTCCATTTTGATTCTTATCTTCTTTTGGTATAGTAACTTCGTGCTATTGAGATTCTCTCCTAGAAATCAGGGGTAATACTTCATCTGTAGCTGGAATAGGTACTGCAATATTATGTGGGTCTTCTGGTGTTCTTGCAGCTTCGACATTCCAGTCTTTGGTTTTAAATAACTTTTCTTGGTTCTCCTATTCTTCAATCAAGTGTGCGATCCTCCTAGTCATGAAATCTTGTATCTATTGCTTCTTTTGTTCTAAGACTTATTTTTCTTCCTTTGTGGCCCAATCTCTTTCAATCCAAGGTTTTCCGAGCAACATATTAAATGGATCCTTGTCCTCAATAAATTTAACAACTTCAAATTCTTCCTTTGTCGAAGTTCCCTTGGCGCTGATAGATATCTGGGTAACCTTTCCACATAGGTTTATCAACTTTCCTCTGAATAGTCCTATTCCTCCTAATGGAGGGATCATAGAAGGATCCCCTAAAGTTTCCCAAGTTCTTTCTGTTATGATATTCACCTATGTTTCTTCATCCAGAACATAGTCAATGTCGAAGTCTTCTATTCTTGCTTCAATGCATTCTTTTTCTTTGAATACCTCTGGTAAACTGATATGTCGGTGATCATTCAGGGTTTCTTTCATCTGTAGCAATACTTTCTCTGATTCTTTCTAGGGTTTTGTCATAATATCAGTTGCTTGAATTTTCTCATGGTCTTCTTGTCTCATATTCATCCTTTCAAGCTGAGCAATCATTTTAGGGCAATCCAAAACTTCATGGTCCATAGCTTTGCAACAGAGGAAACTAGGTTTTCTACCAAGGCATTCCTTAGCCAGATGTCCCGGTATTCTGCAACTGTAACAAAGGGTTAATCCTCTCTTTCTCTTAAATGATCCTCAACCTTCCCTATACTGCGCACTAGGATCATAATAGTTAATTTGCAAAAAATTCTTTCTAGGATCCTGCGTTCATTTGTTAGTCCAAACATTCTTTCTATACACAGGTATAACATATCTTTCATTATTCTCATAAGATCTACTCATATCAAGTATTATTTCTTCTATCAGTGCCCTAGTTTTCAAGCTAGGATAAATCTTATCAAACATGCCTAGATCCATACTTTAAAAACAAAAATTTCCACTAATATTACTTCTACAGAACACAAAGCTTCTAGATCTAAAATTTTTCACTATTCTTACCTTTATCAGAGCATAAAGCGTTCATATATTACCTCTTTCCTTTAGATCGAACTTCTTTTCTTTCACACAGAGCTTCACAAACTGGGTAGAGTACTGTGCACTAGAGAAACAGATCTACGCACAGAGATTTCACAATTTCAGGTCGGATCTTTGCATAAAGCTTCTTCTTTCTCAGTTCCCAACAATCACAATTTTAGGCCGGATATTTGCACAAAGTTTCCTCTTTCTCAGTTCCCAGCAATCACAGTTTCAGGTCCTGGCAACAGAACCATTTGTTGGCACAGGGGCAGACCCAGGGTTCAACGCTACAAGAACACACCAACAAAACCCTAACTACCTGCCATTTCGACAACACCTGCGAAGCAGATGAAGTCGCACCCAAGGTAGAGGCAGGGGTGGTTGCATGACTCAGA
>JASDQU010755183.1:53957-65395 GCA_032191745.1 Picea mariana | reverse complement strand
ATTGATGATGACGATGATGATGATGATGATTAACGTCCAGTAAGACCTAATTGGTCTATCAGACGTTAAGAGGATAAGTGATTACTTGTGATTCTTTAGAATTTTGTTTCTGTGCTCGACAAGCATTAATATATATATATATATAATGAGCATAGATCTATCTTAACCCCGGATCTATCAAGTGTCCAGAGAGATCAAATCTCTTGAGGTGAAAACCTTTTTTAGAGTGCAAAATTTGAGGAAAGGTTAAAGGTTTGCACCAGGAGATTTGATCTCTCTCGGCATTTGATAAATCCGGGTTTAAGATGTATCTATGCTCGTTAATAGATCATTAATGTATTATCACATCAATGCATTAATACATTAATATTTTAGTAAGTCAATGTATTAATACATTATTAATGTATTGATGTTTTAATGTATTTATGGTAAAATCTATTATTAATGTATTTTTTACTTTATTAATTACTTAATTAATTAATTAATACACTAATACTTTATCACATTAATGTATTTATGTATTAATACATAGACAATTAATGTATTAATTAATTAATACATTAATACTTTAGTACATTAATGTATTAGCACTTTAATGTATTTATGTAAACAAATATTATTAATGTATTTTTAGTTTATTAATTTATTAATGATGATGGTGGTGGTAGCGGAGGTGGTGGTGGTTAAAGTTCATTGAGACTATAATTGATCTTCTCAACCAATTATTAATATATTAATTAATATATTGATATATTAATTAATTAAGTAATACCTTAAAAGATTAATGTAATAATGTATTATTAATATATTATTACTTTAATAATGTATTATTTTACTAATGTTTTAATGTATTAATTAATTAATTAAGACAATACATTATTAAAGTATTAATTAATTAACACTTTACATTAATACATTATAATACACATTAATGCATTGATGTAATGTATTAATACTTCAATTTATACATTACATTAATGTAATAATTAATTAATACATTAATTAACTTTCAATTAATTAATTGAAAGTTAATTAATGCATTAATTAATTATTACTTTGATTTATACATTAATACTTTAACTATGTATTAATACATTTATGGTCTATGAATCCTCCCCTTAAAGTATTAATACATTAATGGTATATTAATCCTCCCCTTCACATGGCAGTCGTCAACTAGCAACAACCACATTTAAATAAAAAGTGGTTGATCGACGCCATTAATTTAAATAGTCGTTGATATTTCACCTTTTTAAAATTAATGGTATCAGTCAACCACTTTTTACTTAAATGTGGTTTTTTCTAATTTCATAGACAAATTAACTCTCTACTAGATCATGGACTCACATACCTTCATCTCCTTCCACTCGTGGAGAAAGTTCAAATCAAAACCCTTGGTATGTAGAGGAATTTATTTTGGACATATACATAAATGGTAGCCTTGTTTCTATATAGCCTCCTGCAAAAGGAACATTTGAGACATAGCATGAGATCTTTTGGACTCAACTGCAAGTACTGAAAGAATGGTGTTGGCAATGATTATCGCAGGCTCCTTGAAAGTAATTGCTCTAGTGATAATGCAAAGCAACCTAGACCACGTTGGCTGCCAAAATCGACCTGAATAATGGTGGTCTCTCTCTCAAAATTGGCATATTAGTCGAGGCAACCATTTCTTTAACACTTACCAAGTCTGTATCTAGGATGCTTGAAAGAATATAATGGAATGTAAGGTAATTGCAATGCTTGTCATGGAGATGTCAAGTATGGTTTTAATTTCAACAAAACTGAAAAAACAACAAATCAGTTTAATAAAAATCGAGAATACACAAGAATATTGAGATGCTTGAGGAGGACTCTACAATTTGATGAGGGAAGTTAGAAAAAATTGCAAATTATTAAGCCATACTTGGAGACTAAAACGTGTCCTGCTAACGACCTTCCAATCTAACCCAATAGAGAAAAGCATATATGAGCTTTTTTTGAACATGTACATAGAATCTCAGATGACATTTTCCATTTGTTTGTCGAGAGGAGGGTTTGTTTTCAATGCAAATATCTAATATGGTTTTTTTGTTGTGCCATGGGAGAGTCAAATTTTCTATCTAAGATAGGTGTTTTGTTTCGGATTGAGAGAATCAAACTTGAGAATAAGGTTTGTTTGCGAAGTTGAATCATGAAATTGTCTGCCAAATTGTCACTAGGGCATGGAGTCAGGCCATTCTTCTTAAATACTTTTTTAGTCTTAATAAATGGAGTATTAGTACATTAACACAATATTATTGTTAATTTTGAATGGTTGAGATCCTATATCACCTAAGCGTTCGATGAGATGGGAAAATATTTTTTTTCCAAGTACAATGGATGCAACATCAAATATGACGAATGCTTCTATGGATAGATGGTTGAAGGAGCTATGAATGACAATTGTTTAGATTATAGGTGGCTAAAGAAAAACATTAATGATTTTTTATTAACTTCTATCATGAAAATATTTAATCGTGTCGCTTTTAATTTCCCTATCTTTTGTAATTTTCAAGACCCTTACATTGTGAACGTTCCTAAGGGCTTCAAATTTGAGTTTCAATGATGTTTTAGCTATATTTTTTGAAAAAAATCATAGAAGTAGAATTCATGCTCTCAGATATCTAATTGGTACCTATATTAGACTATGTTGGGTGGAGTAATGATATAAGGAGATATGATTTCCTAGGTAAGAGGTTATCTCATTACTGATGATAAGGTAATTATCCTATAATTTTTCGGCTTCTTCCTACAAGCTTGAATCCATGTATGTTGCAGAGGAGGTAGTGTATAAGATGACAGTACATATTCAGACCTGATTTTCTTTGAATATTATCTTGAATATGTGATACTTGGCTAATTTTTTCAACTTTAATGATGCACCCTCAGCTTTGCAATCTTGACATGCATGTGGGTTTCTTTATATGGCATTTATATTCAATGCACCCAATTCATGTCTGAGCACACAGTTTCAAATTGTGTTTAAATTTAATTCAATTCACCAACAAGAGAACACACAAAGCTTAAAATTAGGTAACTAGACATCTATTTCAAATGGGTCATCTGCACTCAAACAAGTCTATTTTTTTCGTTGTATTCATTGTGAACTTAGTTAATTTGGACCTAGGTTCAAATGGGTCAATTTCCATCTTTATATTCAATGCACTCAATGCACATAATGGAAGTTATATTGGTTTGATAGAATATGAATTATTAAACATGGGAAAAAAGTGAATCATGTAAAATAATTTTCTCAATCATGTGAAGACATTTTTATTTTGTGGTCTGATAGAACATTTGGCTTAGGAGAACTGAAAGTCATTCATTCACTTATATGGATGGATGCCTACAGGATATTTTGGAACAATTTGAATTCATAGATCATACTTACTTTCTTCTTTATGTAGTCATCATAGTTGGTTAATATGAGTTAAGATTACTCCTAGATCGATAATTATTGGCCCTTGACCAAGTTTTGGGAATTCCTTGGTCATATTGACCTATTTTAGGACTTCGACAACCTGTCGAAGGAGGAGCGCAAGACGAAGCAGAGATGATAGGATATCGGCCCCTTTTTGGGTTTTGGGGAATATGTAATGGGAAGGGGATGTCGACCCATGTGTTTACCCATGTTTAGGCCTATTTTGTATGTATATATATATGTCTAGGCCATATGGAGGAGTAGTGAAATCGGCATCTATGTGATGTAGGCTAAGTGCCAAGAGTTGAATCTAAGATCAAGGTTTTGTGCATCCTGTGTAAGACTTGCAAAGCTGAGTGCAAGTCCCTGTGAAAGACTGTAGAAGGCTTTGTGTTGTAGCGCAAGGAAGAAGGATCTAGCGAGTTGCGCAGATATTCTTTCCTGTGCAAAGTAAGGGTTTTGATGGCTATGTGCTTGTAACCAATTGACCAAAGAATATAAAGAAGAAGAGTTGGTGGATATAGCCCCAGGGTGGGGGTGAACCACGCAAACACTGTGTTGTGTGCTTTTTGCTTTGTCTTGATGTGTTCATATGTTATATGCTAAGTACTCTGATAAGTTTAGATAGATCTACTTACTTTGTGCTTATCATATGTGAGAATGTTAGATCTGATCTAGATATTCATGCTTAGTGCTTGATATGTTCATTCTGATCCATTTGTATATGCTAAGTGTTTGAATATTGTAGATTGGTGTGAATACTATGAAGCTTTGTTGTATCAGCAAAGTTAATAGTGATTACATATTAAGGAACTGGTGGTGCTAAGAGTTGTATTAAGTATTATAATCATAGATCTCTGTCCCAGCTAAGGTTGCAGACACTTGAGTCCTGAAACCACCCCTGCCTCTACCTCAGGTGAGACTTCATCTACTTCGTAGGTGTTTCCAAAAGGGCCAGTAGTTAGGGTTTTGTTGGTGCATTGTTGTAGCATTGAACCCTGGGTTTTCCCCTATGCCAACAAATGGTTTCATTGTCAGGACCTGAAACTATGATTATTGGGAACTAAGAAAGAAGAAGATTTGTGCGTAGATCTATGCCCTAGCGCATAGTATTCTACTTGACTTATAAGCTCTGTGCTAAAGAAAGAAGGTCCTATCCGAAAGAAAGAAACCCGATCTAAAGAAAGAAGATCAGATCTGAGGGAAAGAAGCGAGATTTGAATGCTTGGCACTCTAAGAAAGGTAAGAATAAAAGAGGTAAGATCTGTAATCTCTGTACTCTGATAAAGGTAAGAATAGTTAAAAAAATTTAGATCTGGAAGCTTTGTGCTCTATAAAAGTATGATAAGAAGAAATTTTTGTTTCTAGAGTATGGATCTAGGTATAATTGATAGATTTTGTCCTAGCTTAAAAACTAGGGCACTAACAGATAAAAGAAGGTTTTATATGAATAGATCTGATAAGAATCATGAAACATATGTTATACCTATGCATAGAAAAGATGTTTGGACTAACAAATGGATGCAAGATCCTAGAAAGAATTTGTTGCAGGTTAGCTCATACGATCCTAGCATGTAGTACAAAAGAGGTTGGGGATCATTTAAAAGAAAGAGAGGATTAACCCTCTGTTATAGTTACAGAAGACCGGGACATATAGCTAAGGAATTCCTTGGAAGAAAACCTAGTTGTCTTTGATGTAAGGCTATGGACCATGAAGTGCTGGATTTCCCTAGAATGATCGCTAAGCTTGAAAGAATGACTCTGAACCAGGAGAACCCTAAGATAGATCCAAAAACTAGGACTACAACAAAATCCCAGAAAGAATCAGAGAAGGTATTAATACGGATGAAAGACACCTTGGATGACCATCGACTTGTTAGAATATCAGATATTTTGAAAGACAAATAATGCATTGAAGCAAGAATAGGGGACTTCAACATTGACTATGTTCTAGATGAGGAAACACAAGTGAATATCATGACAAAAATAACTTGGGAAGATATAGTAAGGCCTACTATGATCCCTTCACTAAGATGAATAGGGTTATTCAGAGGAAAGTTGGTAAACTTATGAAGGATACTTTCCCAAATACCTATGAACGTTAATGGAACTTCAACAGAGGAAAGCTTTGAGATTATTAATTTTATTGAAGACAGAGCCCCATTTACCATGCTAATAGGAAAATCTTGGATTGACAGAGCTCAAGCCAGATGAAAGGAAGAAGAAGAATCCTTAGAGCAGAAGAAACAAGACTTAAAATATTTCATGGCTAGAAGGATCGCACAATTGATTGAAGAACAGGAGAACCGATCGAAGATAGTTGTCACTAGAAACATTGATGTTGAAGTTGCAAGAACATTAGGAGACCCACAGAAGACTGAAGTACTTACTCCAGATAAAGAAAAGTTATTACCCCTAAATCCTAGGAAATAATATCAACAACGTGCAATAACTATGTTAAAAGAAGACAAGAATCAGAATGGAAAAAGAACTATTGAGACGAAGCTCACTGGAAAGAAGGAAAGGAAACAAGGTAAGAAGAGAGTTAAGTTGCAGAAGGTTCCAGAGGGAGCTTTGCAGAAAGAAAATTTGTAGAATTGGAGCTTCGCCGAGATATCAGAACAACGACACATGGAACTTCGCCATGGAGAAGCAATATAGCCATTGTGGCCAATATATCCGTTCAACTTTCGCACCGAATGGGCAGAAAAACAATAAATGTTTGTCATCAGACCATTGGACCACGCCATAATGGATCGAACAAGAGTTAATAGGGGCTCATAACCATTGAAAAAGAACCGTTTCCAAGTTGCCTACTTATCCCTTCGTGCCATGCATGAAGAACACTTTTGCTAACTGGGAATTTGAAGAAACTCAAAGTACAGGAGATGGTCCACAGAGCACTTTGCTCTGTGACAGTCATTGAAGTAAAGGACGAATAATGAGTTCCATAGCAGGTAGCACAACTTGAAGACGTAATCCAACAGCTCTAACAACGCATAGCTGACTTGGATCTCCACACTGTGCCCGAGACCCCTTAATATGTACGAGACCAAAGGGAGGAAAATGCCCATGGCACAGTTGATATATTAAAATATCTTGCCTTAGAGTGCAAGCAGTTGAGTAACCGGAGCACTCAAACATATGAAAACCTCACTGAGAACCTGGAGTTATAGGCACTAGAGTCGCAGCTCCATGAAGCGAAGCAGCACGCAGATACACTCTAGGTGCAGCTAAAGGCTCTATTAGTTGTAGATAGAATGAAGAGATCTCACTAACAACATACAGCGCAACAGCAGATCCATATGCTTCAAATAAAAGTGATGGAATTCACCCAACAACTTCAACCAGTGCAAGATAAGGCATGCATGTTGTTTACCGAGGTCGAGAGCCAAGGAGCAAAGATAGAACAGCTCGTCGTCACAGTAGAACAACTTCAACCAGTGCAAGCTCAAGGCATTCGAGGCAGAATTGGTTAGACCAAAGTGACTCGGGATGAGTCACAGGTGAGTGTTGGGGGCCTGTTGGCCCTTGACCAAGTTTTGGGAATTCCTTGATCATATTGACCTATTTTGGGACTTCGACAACCTATCAAAGGAGGAGCACAAGATGAAGCGGAGATCATGGGATATCGGCCCCCTTTTGGGCCCCTTTTTGGGTTTTTGGGAATATGTAACAGGAAGGGGATGTCGGCCCATGGGTTTACCCATGTTTAGGCCTCTTTTGTATGTATATATAAATGTCTAGGCCATATAGAGGAGTAGTGAAATCGACATCTACATGATGTAGGCTAAGTGCCAAGAGTTGAATCTTTGATTAAGGCTTTGTGTATCCTGTGTAAGTCTTGCAGAGCTAAGTGCAAGTCCCTGTGAGAGACTATAGAAGGCTTTGTGATGTAGTGCAAGGAAGAAGGATCTAGCGAGTTGTGTATATCTTATGTCCTATGCAGAGTAAGGGTTTTGATGGCTCTGTGCTTGTAACCGATTGACCAAAGAATATAAATAAGAAGAGTTGGTGGACGTAGCCCCAGGGTGGGGGTGAACCACGTAAACAATGTATTATGTGATTTGTGCTTTGTCTTGATGTGTTCATATGTTATATGCTTAGTTCTCTGATATGTTTAGATAGATCTACTTGCTTTGTGCTTATCATATGTGAGAATGTTAGATCTGATCTAGATAGTCATGCTTAGTGCTTGATATGTTCATTATAATCCATTTGTATATGATAAGTGCTTGAATATTGTAGATTGGTGTGAATATTGTGAAGCTCTATTGTATCAACGAAGTGAATAGTGATTACATATTAAGGAACTGACGATGCTAAGAGTTGTATTAAGTATTATAATCATATATCTGTGTCCCAAATAAGGTTGCAGACACTTGAGTCCTGCGACCACCCCTGCCTCTACCTCGGGTCAGACTTCATCTGCTTCACAAGTGTTACCGAAAGGGCCGGTAGTTAGGGTTTTGTTGGTGCGGTGTTGTACTGTTAAACCATGGGTTTTTCCATGTGCCAACAATAATATATCCATAATAAATATATGATTCAATATAAATGAATGTTGTAAATAAAAATAATAATATCGATCCCAACCTAAAGATGTCGATCACCTTCCTCGAAATTCCAAAGATGTGATAAGGAATCAATATTGTGCACTATATAAATCCTAACATCTATCTTCAAGAGGGTCCTGATTTTGATACATATGGTTGGCTCTGCAGAAATGTAAACAACTATATTTGTGGGTGTTGGTCTACAGGTACAAGGAGTTCGATTATTTTTTGAAATATGTTTTTTCTCGAACTGATCTAGGCTTCATATATTCTATCCCACAAGATAGGAGTTGTTGAGCTTCTATGTGAAGAAAATAATCCAAGCAGGCCATCAACCGATCTTTGAAAAATTTACATCAACTTTAGACTTGTATTAATATGATCCCTGGGAATTACCAGGTACACTTAGCCCTCTGCTTCCTCGTCTGTTTTAATTTAAAATTATATTTTCACAGTGTTAACTAATCTATTATTGATTGGATCATGATGTTGGGAAGCAAAAATGGTTCTTATTCATTCTAATATATCATAAGAAATGCGCTATTCCCTAACAAATTGTTTGTGTCGGGTGATTGGGAGGCCATCGGTCCAGATAGAGAACTTTGCAATGAGTTGCTTCATTGTATAGGTTTCAAGAAAATTCTGATGTTTTATGAAGGAAAAGCGTCGACTGCGTAGAATATTGATTGGATCGTGAACGAATATAGAATGAAAAATTTGATCTTGTCAGCAACAAAGGTGATTGGTTTTTGTATCCTTGATCGTTCTTTTGGTTTAATGATAACCCAAATATATCAAACACTAGAAAAATAAATATAAACAAGTGTTGCATGGCAATGTAGTCCCTGCGATGCAAGTTTTAAAATGGAGAATAAAATGGATATGTGGAACATGTGGTTTAATTAGATACTTTGTGGTTTCTTCTTTTGCACGTTAACAAAACAAAGGAACATAATCATCTTTGAAACACATACAATAGCTATTGATTCCAAATCGTCTATCAAAACCATCATGATGGCACTAGTTTCCCACCATTTAAATGCATGAAATTACTGAAAACCTCGATGAAAATACATCTCCAAGCTTTAGGAGGAAGATATAGACAAGTTTTTAAAGTCTATAAACTTTTCAAAAATTAATTGAAAAAAACAATATGTACATTAACTTAGAACTATACAGTTGGCTACATTGTCGGTAAAAAAAAATAATTCATCCTCTCTAATTATGTTTTCACATAAGATGTAAGAGAATATTACATATGCTTTTATGTTAACCTTAAGAGCATCTCTTCCTACAATGAGTGGCCTATCAGACATTTATTTTTTGAAGCTATTTTTAGTATATAAGACATTAAAAACATACAAATGGAGTATCACGATTAAAATATGACCAACTATATTCCATACAAATTTGAATTTGAATATAATTCGAGAAGGAAAATATTTGTAATGAAAGAATCCAATACAACTTAATATGAAATTATATATTTCATATATAGAAAATAGATATTTTGTTTCACATTTTTAAAAAATGTGAAGACCATTAAAAATCAATTACATAAGGTATATTATAAAAACAAGTTGATTATGAGCATGCATAATAGAAAATTGGTACAATTAAAAATAAGTGGATTATGAGCATACATAATAGAAAATTGGAACATTTAAAAGTAAGTTGATTATAAGCATAGATAATAAAACGTTTATTTAATCTCTTTTCATACATAAATTTTATAAAAAAAGCTCAATACAATATAATGTTGTTATTATGATTAAGACCGTAAACAATTTATTGTATTATAATTTCAATCGTAAATGTCTACAATCACTCTCATGTCTCATGTTTATATAGTACTTACTAATAGTTATCATGACTATTTTTCCTGTCTTTATATGGTACTCACCAATGGGTGCTTGATTATTTTTCCCTGTGCTTCTTATCTTATTTAGAAAAACCATTTAACAATATTTTGAAGCTTTTATAGAAATACTCATGAATATTAATTTATTAATATCTTCATCTACAAACAAGTTTCAAAGTACAAAATATTTAAAATGTAATTCAAAATTAACAACAAAGATGATGTAATTTGGTAGGCAAGTCCCACGGCTCAAACTTGTAGAGATGAACCTCTCTAATAATGTCAAGCTCTATCTTTTGTTCTTCATCCATGGGATGAAATCTAAATCCATAAGGCAAAGACATCAGGGTTGTTGTAGTAAAATATGTACTAAGGTTTACTGTCCACCCTACATAAATGAAAATAAAATAAAATTGTACAACATAGAAACAATGGATTCTCGAGTTAAATCTAGCTAGACTTGTGTCGATTCCCATAAACGTCGACCATTATCAATTGTTAACATATTAAACATCCAATTAATATAATTATAGTTCTATTAACATTAATTAATACTATAATTATTAAATAATATATAAACACTGAGGAATGGATTTGGGGGCACACAATCCGTTTTTAACGGTTGAGTGGATGTCTTGTGGTAGAGGGTTTGCAGGGACGACTCTTTCCTTGATTAGGAATCTCAATGAGTTTCTATGAGTTGTGAATTCATATTCCCTTTTGATTGGGTTGGAGAACTGATAATATTGCACATTCATAAGTTTGTTTTCTTCTTGGTTAGGCTACAGTAGTGGGTCAAATCTATTCTCCCTAGTCTTCTGATGAACACCTACCACCTATAGTCTTAGATTTGCACTTGACTTGATGAGTGTATAAAGGTTATGGAATAGAAGGGATTATGTATCCCACCAACTAACTTTGATCTAAAATGTGGACAAGTGGTGGATCTATAATGTGGACAAGAGTTGGTGGAAATACATTCCAATGTCGACGATACAATTAAGCAATCATTCTACAACAATAACAATTCATAACCATTGAAAACATTATGCCATAGTG
This sequence comes from Picea mariana, assembly GCA_032191745.1. NCBI lineage: Eukaryota > Viridiplantae > Streptophyta > Pinopsida > Pinales > Pinaceae > Picea > Picea mariana. The sequence continues at coordinate 54,477 of JASDQU010755183.1, read as the reverse complement.
ATCTAGATTGTAGAGAGAAAAAAATGAAAGGTGGGAATAGGAATGGAAAAATACACACACATAAATATTGCAAGGAGCACAATAATAATAGTGAAAACTGTATTTTATTAATAAATGAAATCAGAAAAGACTATGAAATGTAAAGAAATACAAATTAGCGAGAATGGTGGCAGCTTATCTCTGAAGAGAGAGGTTTCGGCTACTCTCATTCAAAAGAAAACAATACATGAGTCTAAAATGTCATTTTAACGTAAAGTACAAAACCCTAACCCTAGGAGATGAAGAGCCAAAAGGAATGCAGGCCCCGAGATGGTTAGTTGATATGTCAACTTCCTAGGTTCGCAAATCTTACATAGAATCTCTATTGGGGGCGCACAACAACTTGTTGGAAATATATAATTGAGAAGTACAATTATTGGTAGGATTAGGGATTCCATGGGCACGCAAGGCCCCTAAACGGCCAAAAAAACATCATTTAAGGCCTCAGGCCCCAAAAGTTTAGAAACCAAAAAATTGTAGA
>JASDQU010755183.1:37464-53907 GCA_032191745.1 Picea mariana | reverse complement strand
AGTAGCTCCACATTAAATACTGGGTGCAAGCCAAGGAAAGGGCGAATACTCAATTCAAAAGAATTCTCACCCACAACCTTTTTGATGGTGTAAGGAACATATCACAGTGGCTTAAGCTTCCTATGGGTGCCTATGAGGCACTCTTTCTACAAATGCAATGACACCTTATCAACAACATGAAACTTGTGTGGAACCTGATGTTGGTCATGTCACTATTTGTACTTGGCATTGGATTTTTGCAGGATATCAAAAACCTATTGTTGGATGTGTTGGATCCATTCAACAAATTTGGTTTCTCTATCTGCCTCAATATGAGAATGGAAGGACTCTTGTATGAAGATGTAATTTGTAGAGCTACATGAATGGGGCCAATGGATAGAACCCTGAGCACACTTGAAAAGGGTTGTGGCCAATAGAGATGTGGAGGGGTTTTTTGTAGCTATGTTGAATAGATGGAAGGCTCTCCTCCCATGTATGTGGATGCTTGGATTTGTCCATGGACAAGATATGCATAATCATCTTGTTGAGAACTTATGTTTGTCCATATGTTTTGGGGTGGAAGGAAGTTGATTTGGTTAGCTTGGTGTCCATTAGAGACCACAAGATGGACCAAACGTCACTAGGGAACCTATTGTCCCTATTTGAAATAATGGCCTGTGGTAGCCCAAAATCAACACAAGAATGCTTAAAGAATAGCTTGGTAGTGGCTTCGACTATTATACTCTTCTTAAAGGGTGCCGAAACTATCATATTAGAGAACCAATCGACAATTACAAAGACACAACCATTTCCATGCTTGGTGGAGAGAAAACCTGACATGTAACCCATGGAGACCAACTCCTGGGGCTTGTCTAGGGTAGGTAGAGGAGTGTACAACCTATGATTATTTATGGAGGGCTTAGTAATGACACATGTAGTACACAATATGATATACCTATTGATCTTCTATCAAATATTTGGTTAGTGGAAATAATTTTGAATTACTTCTACGGTCTTCTCCACACCAAAGTTCCCTGCCACCCGACTATAATGTGCCTCCAAAATTATCTTTGCATGCCTTCTTGAAGGAACAAAAATATGGACCAGATAGCACAAAAGTGCATCCTATAGGTGAAATTATTGAACTTGTTTACCAACGCCTAGTGTTTCATATTTAGTAATGAAGTCAGGGTCATTGTCATAAAATTAAGGGCACCTGGAGGTCTCATCACCACATGAGTTAAGAACCATGGTTAGCCCCACAACCGAGGGATAACTAAGGTATTCAGCAACACAATTTGTGCCACCCTTCTTGTACTTAATGTTCAAGTGGAATCATTGCAAGTATTGCTAAGAAATAGGCATCCACATTAAACCCACTAGGAAAGAGAATACATATTTAAACAAGAAAATAAATGAAAAACAAATAACGTAGAGATTTTACCCTAGAAACCCAAATGGGAAAACCAACATTCATTGATTATATTTCTCTCTTCTTGCCTTATTCCTTTAGAATATAATTACACGACTAACCTTTGTTTACACCTAAGATGCAATCACCATCATACTCTCTTGCTTTACACAAGAACAAACCTATAGCCAATTCAGCTTACATATACATGACCAACAACTTCTAAAGATTGATATAAAAAATTATTGACATAATAAAATTAAAAAATGCCTTATTTATATACTTTACAACATGAAAAATTGTAAATCATGGTGCCCAAAAATAGTTACAGATCCACGCAGATGATTGGCTACAAATCCCACGAATATTGGGATTTTGTTATAGTCAACTAGCAATCGATTTACTACTCGGTATTCAGTCGACTTCCACTTGACTTCCTATTGGATGACCTTTCAAATTTCCCATCAATCACTTCAACTTCGAATTTCTTGATCAATCACTTCGACCTTCGAATTAACCATCGACCGGAATTAAATTATCAGTTGATTCTTCACTCAATCAATCCACCTTGACTAGACTTTCACTCCAAAGAATATAACAACCCAACATTCTCCCACTTGTTGTCTTATTTACCAATACAGGAGAACATGAAAACATGTTCATTAACCCAAGGAAACAATTTCTATTTCCTCTCTACACCAAGAGAACTTCATAGAACTTAGAGACTTGGTTAAAGATTCTATTATGTTTTCCAATGTGTCTAGTTTCTCCAGTAGCATAGTGTGTCTTTCCACCATGTTTCTCACAAAATGGTATTGTACATCATTATACTTCATCCTAGAATGATAAGATGGGTCCTTTTCGAGAAATATTGTGCTTTGACTGTCACAATTTATCTTCATATCTCTCTGATCAAACCTAATTCATGAACATCGTCATTGAAACCATATTGCTTATTTGATTCTATGAGTGGTTTCCATGTATTCAACTTATATTGTCGATAAGGGTACAACCTCCTATAACTTACCCATCTAGCTAATTTATCCACCAAATATATTAAACACATATCCATTTGTCAACCTTCATCGACCCATATCTCACCCCAGTTTGTGTCGACAAAGCCATGAACATTTACTTCCATGTCATCTTTAGGTTTTCCTTGGTAGCATATAGCATAATGTTTTGTTTCACACAAATACTTGACGACTCTCTTAAAAAATGACCAATGCTCTTTCCTAGGTGTTGACATGTATATTCCCAATACTCCCACTGCATGAGAAATTTCTGGTTAAGTGAAGACAATTTCATACATCATACTACCAAGAACACTTGCATAGGGAACATTTTCCATGTCCTCTATTTCTTCCTATGTTTTTGGACACTCTTCATCATTTAGCCTTTCTCCCACGGGAATTGGCACCTTGACTGGTTTGCAATAATGCAAGTTGGAACACTTCAATATTGTTTCAATGTACTTTCTTTGGTTAAACCAAATATTTTTTATTGTCTAACCTCTTTTGATATCCATTCCCATAACGAATTTCATTGCACTAATATCCTTCATGTCAAACTTGGAGGATAGTTGTTTTTTCACCTCCTTCATTACATCCATGTTGTTTCCGACCAACAACATGCCATCGACATACAAATCTAAAAATACGAAATGATCTCCTTATTCCTTGAAATATACACAGTGATTAGCCTTGCTTCTCACAAATACCAAACTAAGAATGTAGATATCATACTTTTGGTACCACATCCTTGGTGATTTCTTTAGACCATAAAGGGATCTTTTCAACTTGCACACTATATCTTTATTTCCCTTTACTACAAATCCTTCAGGTTGTTTCATGTAGATTTATTCTTTTAGGTCCCCATGTAGGAACATTGTCTTCACATCCATTTGTTCTATCTCATCATCAAATGTTGTAGTCAGAGACATTAATACTCTAATGGAAGTTAATTTTGAAATAGGGGAAAAAATATCACCGAAGTCGATTCCTTCGACTTGGGAATATCCTTTAGCTACCAGTCAAGCTTTGAAATTCTTTACTTGATCTATTACACTCATATTTTCTTGAATACCTACTTGCTACCGACAACTTTTCTTCCATTAGGTAAATCAACTAATTCCCATGTCTCATTTTTGTGCAAGGATTCCATCTCTTTTACCATGGAATCCTTCTAGAGTCTACCCTCTGTCAATTTGATTGACTCCCTACTTGACTTGGGCTCCTCATTAGTGATAGATAACACAAATACAGAATAGAAATAATGTGGACTATTCCTTTCAACTATTTTTCTAACGCGTTCATACCTCCTTACAACTAGAGTTGGGTATTCCACCTCTCCATCTGATTCAATAGACTCATTTGAATCATATTATGCATTCCTTACATCAAACCTCGCCTTCATTGGATATTTCTTTGTTTTAACTCGTTTAGACTCGAAAGTTCCATCGAATTATCTTAAGACCACATCTCAACTATACACTATTTTCCTTGATGCAGAATCACATAGTTTATATCCTTTTTTCCATCCTTGTACCCAATGAAAATACACTTGACTTCCTTCTTGTCCATCTTGTTCCTCTTTTCCTTGAGAACATGCACAAATGCATCACAACCAAATACTTTGATATGTGAAATCGAAGGATTCTTACCAAACCATACCTCATGTGGATTCAAGTTTACTAGTGTCGATGTAAGAGACCTATTTACCAAATATTTTGCATTGTCGACTACCTCGGCTCGAAATGTTTGTGAAATCTTTGCACCACTAAGCATGTTCCTTGCCTTTTCCATTTTCCTCGTTGTTGGTGCCTGTAGAACATAAAAATATGTGAATTAATATATTGTTTGAAACATGTCATCTAATATTCCTAAGTATATTATTAATGAAAATTAAAAAAAAAAATCATATTGAATAGTATTTTTTCGTTCACCTGATTCATCCCTCTATATTTTTTCCATCAAGATTTTACATGCTTATGCACTTAGATCAGAAATAATCTTAACGGTCTTCCTCATTTTGTGGCCCTGCACGACACACACTAACCAATACATATTAGTTAAACTTATATATAGTTCAACCATATTAATTTTGTATAGAATTTACATAGAACCTACCTTTTTTGTTTTTCCGGATGTGGCATCATTGTGTCGACCATAACTTTTCTTATTTGAACTCTTCTCACTCATATTTTTATCAATATACAAGTTGTGCCATTCAATACAAAAATTATTAAATATATTTTATAAATAAATCACATAATTTTTAGTGAAAAAAAAGTCGTTGTAACCAGTGTGTTTTTTAATTACAAAGCACCAGTGTGTTTATTATATAAAATGCATTGGTGCGTTCAATACAACAAAATGAATTGGAGAGTTTAATTCCTTTTTTTTTCAATGTGAATTACAACAATGTGATATATATAGAAGACATCACAATGGCTATAGTAGAAAACAAAAAACATAGAAAAAAAAATTAAACATTCATTAAAAAACAATAGAAAAATTACACACCGATGAGAAGAAAAATTAAAAGAATTTTAAAAATTATGTGACAACATTTTCTATGTTGTTTAGATGAGAAAACATATGCGATACTTTTTTGTATGCACCATATTTTTTAAATTCTTTTATTTTTTAATTCCTGGCTTTATTGGTGCTCCTTAGACATAAACGCACCGGTGCGTTTCTGTCGAAATGGCCCACCGGAAAATCGGAAAAAGTTTTTTTTTTTAAATTTCAAATCGGAAACCATTTAAAAAAAAAAGTCAGAGGGACGAATGCGTTTGGGATTCGATGGATTAAGTGGTACCTTTCCATCACATGCCAAACACTTATATACAAGGGTGGCATAAAGATGCCCAGTCTTGGCTAAACTATTGGGGAATCATGGAAGACACCATTTTGCAGAATAAAGATACTATTAAAAACAACTTCAAATCAAAATTTAAGGAGAAAAAGTGGTGTGATAAAGAGTTGAGGAAAAAATAAAATTAAGGTATTATAAGGATGTAATCAATCATAATCTATAAGATCAAAATTATCTATATGTTTTTCCAAGTATAAAGAAAAAAATAAACTTTGCTAAGATAAGACCAAATTCTCACGAGCTCCATAGTGAAACTGGGCGTTGGTCAATTCCTAGAATGCCATGGGATGAAAGAGAGTGTCACCTTTGTGACACTAAGAAGGTTGAAGATGAAAATTACTTTCTCTTAGATTATCCAGCCTATACCCATATTAGATCTCATTTTCAAAATATTTGTCACACTACCAACCTTTCTGACATCTTAACTCAAAAAATGTATGGTGATATTGGAAAGCTTATCTTAATTCTTTTCGAGCACAGAAACAAAATTCTAAAGAATCACAAGTAATCACTTACCCTCTTAAGGTATGATAGACCAATTCCGTCTTAATGGATGGTAATCATCGTCATCATCATAGAAAAACAAAACCATTACATCTAAAATGCCTAAAACGAAAAGCCCTAATTTTGAAGTGATAGAGGGAGTTAAACCCTAGGGTGAAATTTTACATTCACGTAAGCAAAAAAAAAGGGTTTAAGGTAAGTATGATTTTTTTTTTCTAAATTTTAATTAAAATCCAAATAGGAATACAATTTGTAAAAAAAAATTATTATCAAAATCAACAGTAAAATTTAAAAGTTTTACTATGTAGGGTTTTGAGTGAATCATCATACCCTTCAAATCCTGATTTTCTGAATATTTGTGTTATTCCAACATATTCTTCTGCTCCATAGTGCTCCTTGGTATGTCTCTCTTCCAAATCTATCTCCTGTAAATTTTGGCAAAATAATGAAAATATTGAATACCTTCATAATATTTAAAAAACTTTATTAAAAGGGTTTAGACTGAATCACCATACCCTTCAAATTCTCATATCCCGAATGATATTATGGTTCCAAAGTATTCTTCTCCTCCACAATGTTCCTCCATATATCTCTCTTGCAAGTCTCTCCCCTACAATTTTTTGTAAAATAATGAAATAGTGAATACCTTTTTAGTATTTACAAGAATTTATGAAATTCGACTCCCGCTCTTTCTTTAATTGTTTTAAAAAAATCGCTCTTTTTTTTTAACTTTTACGGCATGATGGTGCGTTTATGTTAGACGCACCAGTGCATCCATATTACGTTACGCACTGGTGCATCCATATTATATAACGCATCGATAACATATAATTATTTTTTTATTAACAAAATATCGAAAAACGGTGTGGTTAATTTTTCAATGCACCGGTGCTTATTATTAATATGTGCACTGGTGCGTTTGTGGTTTACAAGTGCACCAGAATGATTCTAAACTTATTTTAACTTTCATTTGCACATAAAAATTATATTCATCTCAAATTATCTTTAAAGATGAATTCACATGACTTACAATACTTGAGTATACATTTTACATTTTATGTCACCTTATTCTTAAAAAATGGTTTCAAAACTATTTTCAAACTCAGATTATGGTATGGTCCTTGAAATTTATTTTAGATATGTACAAAAAGATTTATTGTTAATTTTGTTGAAATGTAGGGAGAAAACCTTCTAATATGATCAAGTTTAGAAGGGAAATTCTTGGAGCAATGTTAAGCATCTAATGATTTAAGTTTTGTATCTCGTGAATTTTATTTAATTTTGAAACCCAACAATTAGTAGAATATCGAGGTACTTGCAACAAAGTTGAGGCTTCGAATTCCTTGTCATCTAGATGATATTCATGCATACCCATCTTGTTAAGAACCATGAGGTGCACGGCCTCTATAAAACACTAGATTTTTCTTCATTACAGTTGCACACATACGAGAACTAACGTTATGATCTCTTCAAATAGCCTTCCAATAACTAGGTTATGTGGCTATGTTTATGCTTAGCCTATTTGGATACTTCTTGTCCCTTTGGATAAAAAAATTATGACTCCATATTTCTTCTATTATTCAAAAAGGACTTCTTTGCATACCACAAGAAATGTCAGGACAAACTATTAAGCAAAATCAAATTAGTACAATGAAATCATGAGAGTTTTATTTAGAAAAACCATTTAACGATATTTTGAAGCTTTTATAGAAATACTCATGAATATTAATTTATTAATATCTTCATCTACAAACAGGTTTCAAAGTACAAAATATTTAGAATGTAATTCAAAATTAACAACAAAGATGATGTAATTTGGTAGGCAAGTCCCATGGCTCAAACTTGTAGAGATGAACCTCTGTAATAATGTCAAGCTCTATCTTTTGTTATTCATCCATGGGATGAAATCTAAATCCATAAGGCAAAGACATCAGGGCCATTGCAGTGAAATATGTACCAAGGTTTACTGTCCACCCTACATAAATGAAAATAAAATAAAATTGTACAACATAGAAACAATGGATTCTCGAGTTAAATCTAGCTAGACTTGTGTCGATTCCCATAAAAGTCGACCAATATCAATTGTTAACGTATTAAACATCCAATTAATATAATTATAGTTATATTAACATTAATTAATACTATAATTATTAAATAATATATAAATATTGAGGAATGGATTTGGGGGCACACAATCTGTTTTCAACGGTTGAGTGGATGTCTTGTGGTAGAGGGTTTGCAGGGACGACTCTTTCCTTGATTAGCAATCTCAATGAGTTTCTATGAGTTGTGGATTCATATTCCATTTTGATTGGGTTGGAGAAATGATAATATTGCACATTCATAAGTTTGTTGTCTTCTTGGTTAGGCTATAGTAGTGGGTCAAATCTACTCTCCCTAGTCTTCTAATGAACAACTACCACCTATAGTCTTATATTTGCACTTGAATTGATGAGTGTATAAAGGTTATGGAATAGAAGGGATTATGTATCCCACCAACTAACTTTGATCTAAAATGTGGACAAGTGGTGGATCTATAATGTGGACAAGAGTTGGTGGAAATACATTCCAATGTCGACGATACAATTAAGAAATCATTCTACAACAATAAAAATTCATAACCATTGAAAACATTATGCCATAGTGATCTAGATTGTAGAGAGAAAAAAATGAAAGGTGGGAATAGGAATGGAAAAATACACACACATAAATATTGCAAGGAGCACAATAATAATAGTGAAAACTATATTTTATTAATAAATGAAATCAGAAAAGACTATGAAATGTAAAGAAATACAAATTAGCATGAATGGTGGTAGCTTATCTCTGAAGAGAGAGGTTTCATCTACTCTCATTCAAAATAAAATAATACAGGAGTTTGAAATGTCATTTTAACATAAAGTACAAAACCCTAACCCTGGGAGACGAAGAGCCAATGCAGGCCCCGATATGGTTAGATGATATGTCAACTTCCTAGGTTCGTAAATCTTACATAGAATCTCTATTGGGGGCACACAACAACTTGTTGGAAATATATAATTGAGAAGTACAATTATTGGTAGGATTAGGGATTCCATGGGCATGCAAGGCCCCCGAATGGCCAAAAATACATCATTTAAGGCCCCAGGCCCCAAAAGTTTAGAAACCGAAAAATTGTAGATAGAAAACTGCCAATATGGAGACCCATGTTGAGTCAATGGAAGAGGTGGGTGGCCATTGATGTTCACATGTATCATCCCCCCCCCCCTGAGGAAGAAATGGTTTCAATCTCCCTCAATATACGAGGAAACTTTTGTTGAATTTGACTCCTAGTAAGCCACTTGCCTTGGTGAAGAAGTTGTGCTACTTTTACAACCTCATAGAGTTATATGTTCTACTAGAACGTGCCCTTTGTCTGGGTGTCTATGATTTGATCCACTGTAGCCTTCTCAATGCAATTAGGACTGATTTCTATAGGGGCCAAATTATCAACCACCTTCGAGGTGTCCAACAGGGGTGGAACACATGGTCGAAGTAGCTCCACATTAAATACTAGGTGCAAGCCAAGGAAAGGGCGAATACTCAATTCAAAAGAATTCTCACCCACAACCTTTTTGATGGTGTAAGGCACATATCATAGTGGCCGAAGCTTCCTATGAGTGCCTATGAGGCACTCTTTCTGCAAATGCAATGACACCTTATCAACAACATGAAACTTGTGTGGAACCTAATGTTGGTCATGTCACTATTTGTAATTGGCATTGGATTTTTGCAGGATATCAAAAACCTATTGTTGGATGTGTTGGATCCATTCAACAAATTTGGTTTCTCTATATGCCTCAATATGAGCATGGAAGGACTCTTCTATGAAGATGTAATGGGTAGAGCTACATGAATGGGGCCAATGGCTAGAACCCTGAGCACACCTGAAAAGGGTTATGGCCAATAGAGATGTGGAGGGGTTTTTTGTAGCTATGTTGAATAGATGGAAGGCTCTCCTCCCATGTATGTGGATGCTTGGATTTGTACATGAACAAGATATGCATAATCATCATGTTGAGCACTTATGTTTGTCCATATGTTTTTGGGTGGAAGGAAGTTGATTTGGTCAGCTTGGTGTCCATTAGAGACCACGAGATGGACCAAACATTACTAGGGAACCTATTGTCCTTATATGAAATAATGGTCCGTGGTAGCCCAAAATGAACACAAGAATGCTTAAAGAATAGCTTGGTAGTGGCTTCGACTATGATACTCTTTTTAAAGGGTGCCAAAACTATCATATTAGAGAACCAATCGACAATTACAAAGACACAACCATTTCCATGCTTGGTGGAGAGAAAACTTGACATGTAATCCATGGAGACCAACTCTTGGGGCTTGTCTAGGGTAGGTAGAGGAGTGTACAACCCATGATTATATATGGAGGGCTTAGTAATGACACATTTAGTACACAATATGATATACCTATTGATGTTCTATCAAATTTTTGGTTAGTGGAAATACTTTTGAAGTACTGCTATGGTCTTCTCCACACCAAAGTTCCCTGCCACCCGACTATAATGTGCCTCCAAAATTATTTGCATGCCTTCTTGAAGGACCAAAAAGATGGACCAGATAGCACAAAAGTGCATCTTATAGGTGAAATGATTGAACTTGTTTACCAGCGCCCAGTGTTTCATATTTAGTAATGAAGTCAGGGTCGTTATCATACAATTAAGGCCACCCAGAGGTCTCATGACCACATGAGTTAAGAACCATGGTTAGCGCCACAACCGAGGTATAACTAAGGTATTTTGCAACACAATTTGTGCCACTCTTCTTTTACTTAATGTTCAAGTGGAATCATTGCAAGTATTGCTAAGAAATAGACATCCACATTAAACCCACTAGGAAAGAGATTACATATTTAAACAAGAAAATAAATGAAAAACAATTAACGTAGAGATTTTACCCTAGAAACCCAAATGGGAAAACCAACATTCATTGATTATATTTCTCTCTTGTTGCCTTATTCCTTCAGAATATAATTACATGACTAACCTTTGTTTACACCTAAGACGCAATCACCATCATACTCTCTCGCTTTACCCAAGAACAACCCTATAGCCAATTCGTCTTACATATACATGACCAACAACTTCTAAAGATTGATATAAAAAATTATTGACATAACAAAATTAAAAAATGCCTTATTTATATACTTTACAACATGAAAAACTATAAATCATGGTGCCAAAAAATAATTACAGATCCACGCAGATGATTGGCTACAAATCCCACGAATATTAGGATTTTGTTATAGTCGACTACCAATCGATTTACTACTCGGTATTCAGTCGTCTTCCACTTGACTTCCTATTGGCTAACCTTTCAACTTTCCCATCAATCACTTCAACTTCGAATTTCTTGATCAATCACTTCGACCTTCGAATTAACCATCGATTGGAATTAAATTATCAGTTGATTCTTCACTCAGTCGATCCACCTTGACTAGACTTTCACTGCAAAGAATATAACAACCCAACATTCTCCCACTTGTTGTCTTATTTACCAATATAGGAGAACATGAAAACATGTTCATTAACCCAAGGAAACAATTTATATTTCCTCTCTACACCAAGAGAACTTCATAGAACTTAGAGACTTGGTTAAAGATTCTATTATGTTTTCCAATGTGTCTACTTTCTCCAGTAGAATCGTGTTGCTTTCCACCATGTTTCTCACAAAATGGTATTATACATCATTATACTTCATCCTGGAATGATAAGATGGGTCCTTTTCAAGAAATATTGTGCTTTGATTGTCACAATTTATCTTCATATCTCTCTGATCAAACCTGATTCATGAACATCGTCATTGCAACCATATTGCTTATTTGATTCTATGAGTGGCTTCCATGTATTCAACTTATATTGTCGATAAGGTTACAACCTCCTACCACTTACTCATCTAGCTAATTTATCCACCAAATATATTAAACACATATCCATTTGTCAACCTTCATCGATCCATATCTATCCCCATTTTGTGTCTACAAATCCATGAACATTTACTTCCATGTCATGTTTAGGTTTTCCTTGGTAGCATATAGCATAATGTCTTGTTCCACACAAATACTTGACCACTCTCTTAAAAAATGACCAATGCTCTTTCCTAGGTGTCGACATGTATATTCCTAATACTCCCACTGCATGAGAAATGTCTGGTTAAGTGAAGACAATTTCATACATCATACTACCAAGAACACTTGCATAGGGAACATTTTCCATGTCCTCTATTTCTTCCTATTCTTTTGGACACTATTCATCATTTAGCCTTTCTCCCACGGGAATTGGCACCTTGACTGGTTTGCAATGATGCATGTTGGAACGCTTCAATATTGTTTCAATGTAATTTCTTTGGTTAAACCAAATATTTTTTATTGTCTAACCTCTCTTGATATCCATTCCCATAATGAATTTCATTGCACTAATATCCTTCATGTCAAACTTGGAGGATAGTTGTTTTTTCACCTGCTTCATTACATCCATGTTGTTTCCGACCAACAACATGCCATCGACATACAAATCTAAAAATACGAAATGATCGCCTTATTCCTTGAAATATACACAGTGATTAGCCTTGCTTCTCACAAATACCAAACTAAGAATGTAGGTATCATACTTTTGGTACCACATCCTTGGTGATTGCTTTAGACCATAAAGGGATCTTTTCAACTTGCACACTATATCTTTATTTCCCTTTACTACAAATCCTTCAGGTTGTTTCATGTAGATTTATTCTTTTAGGTCCCCATGTAGGAACATTGTCTTCACATCCATTTGTTCTATCTCAAGATCAAATGTTGTAGTCAGAGACATTAATACTCTAATGGAAGTTAATTTTGAAATAGGGGAAAAAATATCACTGAAGTCGATTCCTTCAACTTGGGAATATCCTTTTGCTACCAATCGAGCTTTGAAATTCTTTACTTGATCTATTACACTCATATTTTCTTGAATACCTACTTGCTACCAACAAGTTTTCTTCCATTAGGTAAATCAACTAATTCCCATGTCTCATTTTTGTGCAAGGATTCCATCTCTTTTACCATGGCATCCTTCTAGAGTCTACCCTCTGTCAATTTGATTGACTCCCTACTTGATTTGGGCTCCTCATTAGTGATAGATAACACAAATACAGAATAGAAATAATGTGGACTATTCCTTTCAACTATTTTTCTAATGCGTTCATACCTCCTTACAACTAGAGTTGGGTATTGCACCTCTCCATCTGATTCAATAGACTCATTTGAATCATATTATGCATTCCTTACATCAAACCTCGCCTTCATTAGATATTTATTTTTTTTAAATCCTTTAAACTCGAAAGTTCCATTGAATTATCTTAAGACCACATCTCAATTATATGTTATTTTCCTTGATGCAGAATCACATAGTTTATATCCTCTTTTCCATCCTTGTACCCAATGAAAATACACTTGACTTCCTTCTTTTCCATCTTGTTCCTCTTTTCCTTGAGAACATGCACAAATGCATCACAACCAAATACTTTGATATGTGAAATCGAAGGATTCTTACCAAACCATACCTCATGTGGATTCAAGTTTACTAGTGTCGATGTAAGAGACCTATTTACCAAATATTTTGCATTGTCAAGTACCTCAGCTCAAAATGTTTGTGAAATCTTTGCACCACTAAGCATGTTCCTTGCCTTTTCCATAAATTTCTTGTTCATTCTCCCAGGGACTCCATTTTTTTGTGGGGTATATTGTGTGGTATTTTGGCATGTTATGCAACCCTGCTTGCAAAACTACTCAAAATCATTTCTACAAAATTCTCCAACATTTTCAGTTTGCAACACCTTGATCTTCTTATTTGTATAGTGTTCCATGAGATTTTTAACTCTTTGAATTTATCAAAAACATTTGATTTCTTCCTCAGCGAATATATCCATGTCTTCCTGGAAAAAACATCTACGAAAGAGACATAATACAGGGATCCACCAATTGAAGGGATTGTTACAATCCCAAACACATCACTATGAATCAATTCTAGAATCTTCTTTTCCTTTGTTTCTCTAGATGGGAACTAACCCAAATTTTTTCCATATATGTAAAGTTCACAAAAATCGAATTCCAAATTACACTCAGGAAAACCTTCGACGATACCTTTGTTGTGCATAGCTTGAATTCCTTTTAATTCAATGTGTCCCATCCTTTAGTGTCATAACATTGTTTGTTTGACTTGACAAAGAATAGTCAAGTTGGTTTGTATCGAATCAACCCAATTTGAGTTGAGTCAATTCAAAGTTCTTTTGACTTTAGCAATAACAATGTTTTTGCGTCCAATTGAGTCAACATTCCTTAAAAACTTGTAGAGGATTCCAATTTGAACTTATTTCAATAATACCATCACTCCCCTAACCATTTTGAACATATCCATATAAAATAGAGTTTTCACTCCTAAATTACTCATATTGCTCACAAATATTAGGTTTTTTTCCAAACCCAAAATATGTAGCACACCTGGAAGGGTTCTACTCCTCCCATCTTGTATTATTAGACAGACTCTTCGCCATCCAACAATTTTGGTTGTTGAGTCATCCCCCAAGAACACATCCCCCCCTTCATATCTCTCATATTCAAAAAATCATTCTCTATGAAGTGTCATATTAAAGGATGCTCATGAGTCGATCAACCAAACATCTCGATCTGACTGTGTACTGGTTGACGCCATATACATATCGCCTCCTTTTTCCAGAGTAGTATTTCTATCAGTTGATTGCGTCTCATTGGATCCTGTACTGACTTCTATCACCTTGGACCTCTAGTCCCTTTTTCAATGCCAAGATTTACCTCATTTCTAGCATCTTCTCATCGACTGAAGCGGGGATTTATATCTACCCTTCGACATAGAATTTCCACCGGAGAACTCTCCTTTATCTCTATCAATCGGTCGACCTCTCACCATCAAGGCATATTTGGTCAATCCTTACATTTTCTTTCATCTCATTTATTTTGATAATAGAGATGCGACCATGTCTTCTAGCCCTAATGTGGTCTAATTAATCCCTATAACCATAACTAAGATGTCATAGGATTCTAGAAAGAAACATAATAGGATAATACATGTATCCTCCTCAATGATTTTAATTTTCACAAACAATAAGTGGCTTATTACAGTATTGAATGCATTCAAATGCTTAGTTACCGAACTCCCATCACTCATCCTCAAAATTTACAATTTTTTTCTAAGGAATAGCTTATGTACCAGGGATTTCGACTGGTACAAGATTCCCAACTTGTCCCATGGTCTATTGTTTGATTCTTCACCTAAGACATTCAACAACATTGAATCTATAAGACAAAGTTTAATAGCATTATAACACACTCAACCCGCTAATACCCATTAGGTTGGTGGGGTGAAAAACATTATCTTTTATTTACTCTAAATTACCTTCATTAACTACACCTCCAAATACAAATATGAGCTCACAAGTTATTCCTTCTTGTTGAAATCTTTCCAAGGACTATAACTATACTCAAATTCATGCTCGGGATCAAAATTTATGGCCTCCTAAAATTTTTAGGCCTTTTTCTACAAAAATCCACCTCACATCCATGATGTGGCATCCACGTGGACCCTCACCACCTATACCATATAGTGTGGCTCTATCCGAACATTGACATGTCAATACATGTAACCCTCTAATGTGGTGTGCCAATAGCTGATGGGAATACTTCACAAACCAACTTGAAAAAGTTGGAGACAAAACCATGCCCAATCGAGCACCGAGATTCTGCAGATCCCCATCGATTGACTTCAATAAAACTTCTCGATTGTTTAGTCCCTATAACCTTAATCCAACTAGGAACCTTACCCCACCAGGAATTAGGGCCTAATGAAATCCATAGAATGCTCATTCACCATCATCAGAGTCGGGTGTCTAGCTGGCACCAAAGACAGGCAGACCCGACATGTCATGCCACCTGATATGACACCTCATATCTAGATCAGACGCTAGGCTAAGGTGGCATGATGATGTGGAAATTTACTTTAAAATTTTGATATAGAGGTGTGGTTGAGGACATCACATGAAAAGTGAAGGTTGATGTCAACATGTCCTTCTAGCCTCTCACGAAAATCTGCACTAGAACCTTGACCCACCATTACATGTGGCACGATGTCCTTCGCGACACATGGAAAAACCAAGACATGAACCATGAAATGACATGGAATTACATGTCTGCACAAGCCACAAAGGGACCCTCTCCATATAACCCTTCCCAAAAACCTTTACCCATCAAGAATATAGGAAACCAAACTCCTTAGAAAGTCCTTCCACGTAGTATTCCAATGGTTCGGTGGTCTGGTTATCTGAGGTGGTGGATCCCTCTTATTCCTACACTTCAATGGTGATCAGAAAGTGGGATTATTCTTGACATAGGACACACACTTGACCCGCGCCAATCTAATGTTGACACTTTTCATCCTCCATTGCATTCTAGCCATCACTCTGGCACTCTATGTCACTATGCACATGCCCCAAACTCTCTTCCATGCACTTTGAACACAATTGGAACCCTATAATCGAATTGTAATCCAACTGGATTCCAAGGATACAATATCTTCGAAGAGGACCCTCATCCATATCCTTTGGTTTTTAAGTTATCTGATGATCCAGTT
>JASDQU010755183.1:3459-21419 GCA_032191745.1 Picea mariana | reverse complement strand
CAGTGGAGGTTTTCGCCTCTGTGGAAGAGGTACTATCAGATCCCTTTGGTTTATCAACCTTATTAGACTTGCAATATTTCTTATAATGCCATGTTTTACCACACTTCTAGCATTTCCTCAAATATTTTCTTGGAGACTTAGATCTACCGATAGATTTAGATCTCCCCCCCGAAGACTTACCGGGATTCATGTCTTGGGTATGCCCTCTTACAAATAAATCATATGTGTTATGACCATCCATGATTTTCCGCCTCATCCCTTCTGATAGCAAGGATGAAACTACATCCTCATAATTCAATGTAGATTGAGTGGTACTACCAATTGCTACAACCAGATTATCCCAAGAGTCTGGCAAAGAACATAAGAAAGTAATACACTTATCTTCTTCTGCAATAGTAATATTAACAGAGACAAGTTGACTTACCAGAGTATTAAAGGCATTTATATGTTCTATCATTGAATCTCCATATTCCATCCTAAGATGATACAGATTCTTTCGAAGAAACAAATTGTTTACCAAGGATTTTGATTGATACAAATTCCCTAACTTATCTGATAGTTCCTTAGATGTAGATTCTCTCGAGACCTTCAACAACACTGAATCTGCCAGGTAGAGTCGAATAGTACTCCCTGCTCTTATGTGCAACTTCTCCCAATATTCCTTCGACACACCAATAGGTGGTGTACTAGTAGGTTCTGTACCAGTCATTTGTGTGCCAGCGGGTTGCATACCAGTAGATTGTGTACCAGGATCCACAACGATCCATTGTTATTTGTCTACAAGAAGGTCCTCCATATTGATTTTCCATAAATCAATTTGTTTACCATTGAAATTCTCTATATCAATTCTAGAAGAGCTCACCATTCCTCTTTTTACACTCAAATAACCATTGCAAAAGCTCCGACTAAACCTAGGTTTATCACAGACCCAAGATAAACTTGATCTATCAAGATCGATCCAAACCCTCAACAACAATGGCATCTCTCTAAATCCAAAAATGAGTTATGATACCACATGTAAGTTTTAAACCTATGAAGTAAAGAAATGCATATAGATTCTTAAGAAAAATAGAAATTAATCATTGGCTCATACACATAGTACACAGAGATTTATACCAGAAACCCTTAACTGGGAGAAAACCTTTCAACACTTCATTGTATTGATTTCACCATACAATATATATGCAATGTTTTTAGGTATTCCATAGATACCAAAACCCTAATCCCTTAATCCAGGATTAATTTAGAAAACTGCTAAAAATAGCAAAATCCACTAAAATAGCAAAGAGGCCCAAAAACAAATTTTGGGGCGTTGCGCGTAACCAGGGGGGGCATACCTGGCCCCCCCTAGGACCCCCGTAGGAAGAGCCTGGCGCACACGACACAAATTCAAAGAGGTATCATCAAACTCAATTGTTGAATCTGACACGCCCACGCACACACAGGCAAAGAATATAACACATACCCCATACAAAGTCCATAACTACTCTGAAAACTTAAAGGCCCGAATAACCATTTTCAAAATGAATGAAAAGGCCTCCATTTGGTGGGAGGACCTTAGGAATGTGAAAGGAATCCATGAGAAGGAATTGTCATGGAAACAATTTGAGAAATACTTTATGAATAAGTACTTGTCTGAAAGATACTATGATGATAAGACCAAGGAGTTTTATGAACTAAAGCTATGACAACTCACAATATATGAATATATCAACAAATTTCTTGAGATGATGAGGTATGTTCCCTACATAAAGGATGAAAAGGTGAATATGAAACGATTTATTAGTGGACGACCTGAGTCTTTCTGGGAAAAAATTGAGTTTGATGAACCTAATACTTTAGAAGACACTATTTGGAAGGAAAGGTACTGCTATGAACAATTCAAGAATAAGGAAAAACCTCATAAGGATTGGAAGAAGAAAAGTAAAATGGGATTCAAGAATAAGGGGTTTAAATCCTCAATATTTAAGAATCACAAAAAAATCTCTAAGATGATCCTTCCTACTAAAAGTGTGTATCAACATAATATTCCATCTCAGAGTGGTAATAAACCCTTTGGATCATCCCCATGAAAGACTGATATTACAAAGAGAGAACCCTTGAAATGTTGGGGTTGTGGAGAAGAGAATGTGTTGAGGGACTGCCCACATAGGCAACAGGACAATAGGAGGGTCTACAACATCTAGGAGGATACCATAGTCAATGATGTGGGTAGGAGCATGCCACAAATTTATGCATCCCTGGATAATAGATAAGCTGACCACCAAGCTTCAATGGTGGATATGGAAGGTATGATTGCCAACCATCTAGTTTCCATTTTAATTGACCCTGGTTATAATCTAATTTATGTTGCACCTCAAACTATTGATAAATGTAAATTGCAGCAAGTAAAACATGCTAAATCATGGCTGGTATAGTTAGCCACTGGAACAAAAAGAAAGGTGACAGAGGTCATACCAACATGCCAATTCATCTTGAATGGATTTTCCACCCAAGCAACCCTAAACATGATCCCTTTAGGATCTTATGACCTATTGATTGGAATGGAATGGTTGGATACCCATAAAGCCAAGTTGGAATTTTATAATAAAACTTTGGACTATGAAGATGAGGAATGGGGGAAAATAATCCTACAAGGAATTCAAAATCCCATCTCAGTGAGATCAATATCATCCCATTAAGTGAAGAAGTATTGCAGAAAAGGATGTCCTTTGTATGCAATACCAGTGTTGAACTCTGTTGATGACAATAAACCAATCCTAGAGGATCATCCTATATTAAGAGAGTATAAATATGTGTTTCCAGAAGAGGTACCAGGTCTACCTCCAAGAAGAGATATTTACTTTTCAATAGAACTTGTACCAGGAGCGGCGCCAATGTCTAGATCACCCTATAGAATGAGTACCCCAAAGCTAGTTGAGCTCAAACTACAACTAAAGGAGATGTTGGAAAAAGGTTACATTTGGGCCAGTGTGTCTCCTTGGGGATCACCATATTTATTTGTGAAGAAGAAGGATGGCACACTCAGGTTGTGCATAGACTATAGACAACTCAACAAGATGACCATTAAGAATAAGTATCTCTTGCCAAGAATTGATGACTTGTTTGAAAAATTAAGGGGTGCTACAATTTTCTCCAAGATTGACTTGAGGTCTAGATACCATCAAGTTCGAATCAAGGATGAAGGAATCCACAAAACATCCTTTAGGACGAGGTATGGGCACTATGAATTTTTGGTGGTGCCATTTGGGCTTACCAATGCACCAGCCACCTTTATGTTCTTAATGAATAATGTACTCAACAATTTCTTGGATATATTTGTGTTGGTTTTCATTGATGATATACTAATCTATTATAACAATAGGTAAGAGCATGAAGAACATCTCAAGTTAGTGATTCAAGTGCTAAGAGAGCACAATCTCTATGCTAAGTTTAGTAAGTGTGACTTCTTCAAAAAACAATTCCATTACTTAGGACATGTTATCTCTAAAGAAGGAGTGGCAGTTGATCCTTAAAAGATCAAATCCATTATGGATTGGCCTACCCCAAAGTATGTCCCTAATATCATATCCTTTATGGGCCTAGCACGGTAGTATAGGAGGTTCATAAAGGGGTTTTCCAAGATTGGTTATACAATAACCTCCCTTCAGAAAAAGGGGATTAGATTCATTTGAACGGAAGAGCGTGAAGAGAGTTTGCATTAGTTGAAACACATTTCAACCAATGCACCTATGCTGAAGACTACATACCCAAACAAATATTTCCTTGTGTGTACAGATGCCTGTAAGGAAGGACTGGGAGGAGTCCTAATGCAAGAAGGGCATGTGATTTGCTACAAATCCAAAAAATTGAATGAGCATGAAATCAATTATGTGACCCCCAATTTGGAATTGGTTTCCATAGTACATTATTTAAAAATGTGGATCCATTACCTCTTAGGAAGAAGATTTGTACTTATGACAGACCATAGTGGGTTGAGATATTTGTTCGACAAAGCCAAACTCAATGCTGGACAAGCTAGGTGGATGGCTCTCCTTAATGAGTTTGATTTTGAAATAAAACATATTAAGGGAAAGGAAAATAGAGTGGTTGATGCCCTTAGTAGGAGTATGAAAGTGATTCACTTGGCAGTTGCAAGTACCTATGAATCAGACATCAAGGAGGGAGTCAAAAGTGCACAAGAAATAGATATGTTTTTCAAGACTGTGAAATCATACCTAGAGAAAGATACCAAAGGGGTGACGTATGAGGGATATCAATTGTTTAATGATGGCCTGCTAACTTACAAAGGTAGGTTGTATATTTAAAATTGTGATGACTTGAAGAGGCACATGATGGATGAACTACATAAAATACCATATATTGGTCATCCTGGTTATCAGAAAATGATCACAGCCACTAAGAAACTATTTTATTGGTCCAGAATAAAAAAATACATAGCTTATTACGTAGCTAAATGTCTATAATGTATGTATTTTAAGGCAAAGCACTGACATCCAACATGGTTGTTGAATCCCCTACCAATTCCCGAAAGGAAATGGGAAGCCATCTCCATGGATTTCATCAGAGGATTGATCAAATCAACCAAGAAGAATGATTCCAATATGGTAGTTGTGGACAAATTGAGCAAGGCTATTCACTTTATACCCGTAAGGTCAACTTGCAAGGAAACAAATATTGCCAATATTTTCATGAAAGAAATATTTAAACTACATGGCATGCCTAAGGAAATCATATCAAACAGAGATACAAAATTCTCTTCAAATTTTTGGAAATCTTTGTTTGTTGGTTTTGAAACTAAATTGTTATTTAGTACAGCCTATCACCCTCAAACTAATGGGCGAACAGAGATTTTAAAACAAGTGTTGGAGGAAACGTTAAGGATTCATGTGATGCATCATCCCAAGAAGTGGGAAGACTACCCACCACTGGTAGAGTTTGCTTATAACAATGGCTATCAAGAGTCATTAAAGATGAGACCTTTTGAGGCTTTCTATGTTAGAAAATGAAATATTCCAATCAGTTGGAATAACCCAATAGATATAATTACACTCTGGCCAAATATGCTAAAAGAAATAGAACAACAAGTAGTTCAAATAAAACAAAATCTGAAAAGAGCCTAGGATAGACAGAAAATATATGTAGACAGAAAAATGATTCCTAGAGTGAGCAGGGGATCATGTATATCTCCGAGTTAGGCCCATGAAAATTTCCTTGAGAATGGGAACTTGTGCCAAGTTGACTCCTCGGTATTGTGAACCCTTTGAAATTTTGGATAGAGAGGGACCTGTATCATATAGACTAGTGCTTCCTCCTAGAGTGAAGGCACATACTTTTTTCCAAGTTTCATTACTGAAGAAATATGTACATGATTCTAATCATATAATTGATTGGTATGTGATTTAGGTGGAACCAGAGGGAGAATTCCTTCCATATCCACAATGCATAATAGATAGGAAATAAATCCCACTCAAGAATAAAACCATTGCATAGGTCAAGGTGTAGTCGAAACACTTTGCTCCAGATGAAGCTACATGGGAAATATAGGATGCCATGAAACAGGCATATACCCATTTTTGTTCACTGTTATACATAAAGAGCACAATGGCAGGTATAACACCGAAGATGGTGTTCCTTTAAGGGAGAGGGGATTGTAATACCCATGTTCGCCAACTTGTAAATATAACTAGATCTTTCTAAAAGACTATGGGAAGATTGTTTATGTTTGGATGTTGGAATTGATGAACCATTTGTTATAAAAGGTAATGTATATATTTATGTTACTAAATAAAATGGAAAAATTTTCATAACTATTGAAGGGGTTTCCAAGGTAGATCATGATGCATGAGAGAGATGGTGAGGGGAACCAGTAATGGTTGATGTGACCCCCACCATACTATTACTCTATTGGATTTAAATTATTTAGACCGATAACAGTCTTCTAACCCAAAGAATTTAATTACCATTCAAGCCAGTATATGGGAAGTCTTCCTCAAGATTCATTGAGGAGATGGGTAGAGTACCTATCTAGAAAATTTTTGACCTAACCCATGAAATTGGGAATTGGACCCATGAAATCTTGTTGAGGAAGGAAATAAAAGGAAGGGAAAATCATGGGAAAAGGGGAGGAGGTAGGAGGAATGGATTTGGTGACCATTTCTGAAGAGGGGGAGCATGTGCAACTCATTGGTTCTGAAGATTACTGGAAAAAAAAAAAATGTTTCTGGGTACAGGAATTGTTGGGAAACATTTTCTAACCAAGACGATAAACGGGGTTCCAGAGAAGATGAGTGATTGAGGAATTACTCATTGCAAACCCCCTTTCCTGGTGGACAAAAACTTGATCTGCCAAGTTCCTGTGGGAAGAGGAGAGTGATCTATGTCCTTGACTATTGTTGAACAAAAGGAAGAATCTCTCTCAGAGCATCATGATCTATCTAGCGTGTGGCCAGTGGTAAATCCATCCAGGATTTTTTTTGCCTACGTTTGGGTGGAAAAGGGAACCCCTCTCAGCAGTTGCAACACTATCTCATTTCTAGATAAGTATATTTTGCTAAATATCTACAGTGTTAAGTTTAGAAATAATTATAGACTATGTTTTAAAGCAATATGAGTTCAATTCTTTGTGAAACATGCCTTGTGAATTTAAGTGTGAATGTGAAAATGTTACAAATAAGTTTTATGTTGGGAACAACTTCACCTTGTGGCTACCTATGCCAAATTCTGGGAGTGAATGTTGTGGTTGACTATGTTTCACAGTTTAATTCATGCATAGGCAATGATGAGTGAACAATTGAAGTCTTTATTAAGCATCAAGAGAGAGAGAGAGAGAGAGAGAGAGATTTATTTATGCATACTATTGCTTTATTTTAGTCTATCCTCAAATCTTATGCCAGAAAAATTACAGGATATCAGACCTATGTGGACTTTAGGAAATAATCCCAAATATGGAAAAACATTAAAAGTCATTATAAATGGGTATTAAGAAAAAATAATTAGGAAATAAACAATAATTTCCTAATTAAATTAAAATACAAGAGCTCTCAAAATTCTATTTGGGAATTAATAAACATTTATGCTAAAATTTGAGTTAAATCCCCTACAAATTTGGGAAGAATCCCCTTAAATGTGGTAGGCTGTAAATGTTGGTAGAAATGTAAAATTTATTGTGAAGGTAAATCTTTGTTTTAGGACTAATTTCCTTAAATTTAGTGAGAGTGGTAGAGCACAGTAATAAGGAAACAAAATTTATTCATTTACCCACAAGAAGGGAGGGATTATAATTATATTTTAATTTCCAGAATGGAGAAATTTCCTTGGAGTGGAAATTTTAGTAAATAACTTTATAAA
This sequence comes from Picea mariana, assembly GCA_032191745.1. Taxonomy (NCBI): domain Eukaryota; kingdom Viridiplantae; phylum Streptophyta; class Pinopsida; order Pinales; family Pinaceae; genus Picea; species Picea mariana. The sequence continues at coordinate 14,069 of JASDQU010755183.1, read as the reverse complement.
GACTGGAAAACTATATTTTATTTTTTCTTATTTTCTGTAAGAGAAAAAAAATTCATTTAAATTCTCAAGGTAATAAAACCATGTATGGATATGGAAATATATGTATATATATGTCTATATACAAATTATTATTAACATTATTATTATTATTATTATTATTATTATTATTATTATTATTATTATTATTATTCTGAAAATGGAGGTTAAAGTTCCTGGAGTGTAAAAGACTTGAGACCAAAATAGAATATAATTTAATATTATTCTAATGTCAAAGAACACCATAGAATAACTCGTGACCAAATACTTTAACCATATTGTGGTATTTGGGACTTCAGGGCTCTAGGGTGTTTGGGGTGATGTAACTCACGAGCCAAAGTCGTCGAAGGCTCGAACCCTACCTTTCCCTCTATAAGGTTGCTTAGATAATAAATATAATTAATTATATTATTGTATTTGATGTGATCAATTAAATAAATTGATTATAATACACCTTTATTACAATATATATTATATTGTAATCCCAAAATAATTCATTGTATTTAAATCATAATATAATACAAGTGGGTCCCCTTGGGGACTCTGGAACTTCGAGACTCTGGGTTATTTGAGAATGAAGAATTGTGTGTAAGAGCCGAAAGAGTGGACCCAGATATATTTTCCTTCATTCCAATATTAAATATTAAATATAATATTGGAAATTGTTTAAACCTGGGTGAAATTTTCGAGGGGTATAATATAATATATTATATTATACTAAAATTCATTGAAATAGCTACACGTGAATAAGGCCATTTTTTTTCCTTTCCTTTTAAATATTAAATAATGTAGAATGTGTATAAGTGGGGGCCACTTCAGGGATTCGAGACTTCAGGGATCCAAGAGATTTGAGTATAAAGAATGTGTTGGAGAGCCAAAGGAGTTGACTCGAAGAGCTCTCTCTCTCCCATTCCAATATTAAATATAATATTGGGGATTTTTATAAACCAGGGCGCAATTTCCAAAAGAGGCGTAATATAATATGTTATAAATGAGTTTATTATGATATTTGTACGTGACAAAGTACCAACCCTTTTTCCTTTTTGAATTTAATATTTAATGCATAATCACGTGTAAGTGTGGAACCTTCGGGAGTTTGGGACTTTGGAGCTCTGGGAATTCGGGACTTCGGGACTCCTGGATGTTTGGGGTAATAGAATGAACAAGATAAAAGGCTTGAAGGCCTAAACCTACCCTTTCCCGTTATAATGGTTGCATAAAAATTAATATAAACATTAAAGGTAATTAATTATATTATAATCTAATATAATTAATTATATTTGCATCACTTTATAATATAAGTGGGACCCTCTCCAAAACTCCGGAATTCGGGAGATTTGGGTATGTTCATGAAATCATGATGAGGAATTTCGCTAGAGACTTAGGTGTTAATTGATATTAATAATCCTAAGTGCTCCTTTGATATATTTAATTATATTATAATAGAATTAAATAGAATTATATTATAATAAAATTAATAAAAGAACAAATTTGTAATATGATTAGATTATAAGTTTATGTGATGGGATATTGATATAATAATTAACACTAAATTTACCCTAAAATGTGGGATTACCAAGGTGAAAGGGAAGCAATCCTTGGTTTAACTGAACCGATAATTTAGGCCAAGTAAAAACAAAATTTACGAGGTTAATTAATTTTAATGAAGATTAATTATCCTAATAGGGATTAAATAAATGATTAAATTATTAGTAAAGTGTGGGATTTTATCATGATAATGATTAATTAAATTAATAGGCCTATAAGAGCTAGAAAAGAATCAACCTCTGGTTTGGCGAGTCTTTTCATGCTATGATGATGTGGCATGTTGGGTGGCAGGTATCCACATGGATGCCACATGGTGGTGAGAGACTCTTGTCGATGAAGGTTTAAATAACTTTGAAGTACCATAACTTGCGATCCAAAGCTTGGATCTGGACAAATTTATAGTTGTTGGAAAACCCTTGTTGAATCGAAGGTGATGTAATCCTATTTACAGGGATTCGAGATGATTGAGAAAAGAGAAAATTGTATACCCCATCCCTCAAAAACGTACGTTGGGGTCGAGTGTGACATGATTATCGAGGCTTAAGAGTTTTCTTTGGTAATTAACATGTTTATTGATTTGTTTATATACGTAACAATATTTATTTGCATATTTAATTCGATGTGATTGGCGTTCTATTATTAAACGCTAACGTGCTATGTATACAATAATTTTGCAAGTCTTGTAACTAAAGGATATCATGGATGTAAATGTTGTGGACCTTCTCTGAAGCATAGGTGGTCCAACCACCTACGAAAGCTAGTGTACGATTTCTCGAGGGTATTCCTCCAATAAGAACACCCTTATAAAAAAGAAACATTCGCTTTCAATGGTAAACCAGAGAGAACCAAAAGGCCTACAATAATGACACCAACGGAATGGCTTAGAGCATATGAGAGAGACAAAGGAGGAGATTAAAGAATTGGCATATTCAAATGGGGAGCATTTCTTCAATGATCCATAATTCTTCGACACCTATTTTGAGAAATTTCCCATTGGGATGAAAAGGAAATCTATCTTTTATAAGCTCCCATATTGGGAGCATCTTAACATTTCCCACTTACTAGATCCCATGCATATATTTAAAAATGTTTTATCTTCTTTATGGAAGCAAATATCATCAAAATAAAGTGGCACATTGGTTGTGAGGAGAGATATTATTTCTTCAAAACCTAAAAAGAAACATTGGCCAAGACAAGAAAGTAGAGGAGAGGTTGGTCCCTCTTGGTCTTTCAAAGAAGGTGATGTCCCATGGATTTTGAAGAAAGAAGATTTTTCTTTGGAAAATGAAGTTATATTGGGTGTGAAGGTGCCTTCTTTGTATGGGTCTTCCATACGTCGTTGCTTCACTATGCATCAAGACCATTTGTCAGGGTTGAAATCACATGACCATTTGAACCTTCTAAAGGTACAACGTATGTCAAAAATATGATTTTATTATTTGTAATTTTTATTTTTATGCCATGGGATAAAACATAATATTTTTTTTATGTGCTTACTTTGTAGTGTCATTATCCTCTGCTCGTGCATGAGTGTGTGAACCATGACTTCCCCCAGGACCTAAGGCGATCCATATCTAAATTATCTACCTTTGTATGTTCGATCACATTAAAGGAGATTCATATGGATAGCATTCCACGGTGGCATCAAGAGATAGTTGAGATTGTTTGTATGTTTGAAAAGGAACTACTGTTGAGTTTCATGGACTTGCAGGTTCATCTTCTAATTCACCTAGTAGATGAGGTTGAATTAGTCAGGGTGGTCTCCTGTCATTGGATGTTTTTTTTATACTCAAGGTATATGAATAAATTGAAAGGATTTGTTCAACAAAGGGAAAAGCTCGAGGGGTCTATGGTAGAAAGGTACATATCATATGAGTATTTCTACTATTCCATTGAGTACATCAAGAAGATCGACAACACACCAGGTGCAATGATTTGGGACGACGAAAGGGATGAAGACAAAAGAGAAGGGGAGCTTCTCCAAATGAATGGAAAAAGGCGCTTGATAAAGAGTAAGTGACTTATTGCTTCTCAAATTTATACACAGTAAATATTCACACTGAACTTCATAATGTATATTTTCATGATCTCATGTGTACTATATGTTGGTTTTATTTCATGAATACATCAGTGAATTCAGAAATTGATGCCATCAATAAATTCATTCTTTGCCATCCATAGGAAATACAACCATGGGTCGCATTGTACGAACATAAGAGGAGGAAATGGGAAAGTGACAGGAAAGAATTAAGATGGTTGAATGGTAGAATCATGCCTTATCCTGATCATTTAAAAGAAAATATGCCAATTATATGCCCCAATGGTTGGGTTGTTGATCAACCCAAAGAGAAATATGGTGCATCTAGTCGTTACCCGCGTGAAGAAGTGGATGCACTAAACATAAGTATTGGTTGCAGGAACTCAGTTATAATATCTTTGTGTACATTGTTTAACTTTGTAATGCACATTTGAATTGTAAATACATCTATATTATTGTATATTTTAATGGTCAGGTTATTAGATACATATTGACACCTTGATTTGTTCACTTTTTTATAGGTTCATTTTTTCCCATCTATGTGGGCATATGGACATCATTTTTTCACATATAATGTCGATGATGGACACATGACACAAGCTTGTGGAGTGGAAGTTGAGTTCGACCAATCTAGTTGTGCTAGCCACTGTGATCAAAACATAATCCAAGGGAAGTTAGGCTGCGTCAGAAAGATACAAGAGATCATTCGAGTGGAATTATATTCTTTCCAATGTGTTATTTTTAGCTGCAAGTGGCGGGACACCTTTGATCAGAATAATGTAAAGGAATATCGTGATAGTGGGATGATATGTAACAACTCTAAAAATATGTGGGGTGAAGCTATGTTACACATCAAATTTTCACACCTAGGTACCTCGCCCTAAGTGTCATAAAAGTGTCATATGCACCTTTCTAAGTGTTGCATACACCTCGTCACCATGAAATAACATATGTCACAATCCCTAGTCAATGTGGAGGAGAAATATATTATATGAAGTTCAAAATACTATGTGCACATGAATTAATTATTAATATTCATGAAAAGGAAATTAATTTAGTTTGAGAATCCACCTCACATTTGGTTTCCTATTTTTAAGGGAAGGTTGAGGATCTCATGGATGGTTGAAATATTTCCTCCTTAAAATCCTTGAGAGATATTTCCTCCCTAAAATCCTTAAGAGATATTTTCTCCCTAAATATCTTGGAGATCCCATTTTAGTGGATCTGATGAGTGATCCTCTCCATGGTGGTTAAGCCTCCAAATCCTATATAATGAAGGATTTCCATGGAAAAGCGAGGCATATTAGAGGTATCAAACTTATGATCTTGGGAGGAATCTTTTGGATATCAAACTTATGATCTTGGGAGCATCGTGCAAGGGTTGGAAGACAAGGACTTGGATAGGTTGTTGAAACTTCATCTACATATTGTAAGTATCTCTTTAAATTTCTCATCAATATTACTTGGCCTATTCCCTTCAAGATTGTGTATTGTTGCATATGATTGTCAATATTGATAGATGAACTTGGTTAGTCTAATATTGTATATTAGAGTAGGAGTTCTTTGTCTTTTTTTTGTTCATTGCATTGCAGGTATCGAGTGTTGTTGAAGAGTTTAGAGATCAAGATTAGATTGGGGGTAGAAAGGATGAACCACGAAATAAGGTGCATCACACTTTCTTCCTTCTCTTTCTCTTTCTGATTAGGTGACTGAATTCAAAGGGATGTTAGTGTCCATTTGTATGTTTTTGTCTTGGTATTAGGGGTCTAGAATCCAAGAGGATATTCAACTATCTGCAGGGGGATTATCCTATAACAGAAATTGGCGAATCCACTAGGGACGGACATTGAATTGTATTTCCTTGGATCGTCTCTTCATTTTTCCCACTTTTAGATCATTTTCATTGTTTTTTCCTGATCTATATCCTTTCTCCCCTCTTCATTGACAATTTCACAAAATTCTGGGAATTCTGGGTGATTTTTTCCGAGTTTTAAGCCTCTGTTATGAGTTTCTAGGAAGGGTAGAGATCCCATGGAGTGTATATCAAAGTGTTGATATATAATCAGTGCTCCCCTACCATGTATATCAGATCACTACAAAGCTATGTACCCTTGGAAACAAGAGCGTTGATCTCCTTTTTTGGTGATTTCTGCCCTTTTCTGCTAAGTTTTTCTTAGTCCATCTTGCAAAGATTTTTGCCTAGAGTCTGTACTTTGGCTTGTGGATTTGTTTGGGTTGAGGATTTGGTACTTATCACTTACTTTTTTGTCTTTTTTGAGCTTGCAACCTTTTCCAAATTGTGATATTGATTTGCCTTTTTTTTCTTGGTTTGGTTTGAATCTTGCGAAGTTTCTGGTTATCTGACTAATTGAAAAGGTCTGCAAAGGTTTTTTGGCCTTAAGTTACTTTTCAAATATTTTATTTTTGGATGATTTGAGACTTTATGCTTACCACCACCTATCTTGGATTTCTCTTTCGTGTTGCTTGTTTTGTCAATACATTTGAGTGATTCCTCTTTCTCCCTATCAGTTTTTGGATTCTTCTCTAAACTTTCTTGTACTCCTTGAATGCTTGTCAATTTTCAAGTCCTCGATTGAGTGAGTTATATTATTTCAGTTCTCGTTATCCTGTGAGTGCATGCTTTGTTTGAAATCTTTTTTTCTTCATTCCTTTTATATCTTCATTCAACTCTTTCATTTCAATTGAAAGTAACGGAGTGTTAAAGGATTCGCTTTTGCTTTCATTAGATATTAGAATCAAACAAAGAAGATAGTTGCATTCTTTCTTTTGGGTAGTGTAGATAACTAGGTTACATTTAGAATATTGCATTTGGGAATTGGGTGTTTTTGTTGAATAAAGTTGAACCTCCTCTCCATCCTGTATGTAGGATTCATTGAAGAAAAATATTTGCATCTCATTTTTCTGCATTCTTTTGAAGTCAACTCTACAACATCATTATTTTCACTTTTGCACCCTTGAGTAATCAACATCCCTAAAATGAAGCGCTTATAAAATTGATCAGACACTTTTATATTATCTGGCATCGAACCTACATTAGCTTAAAGTGTAGGGCTTTGGAATAGATTGTGAGGATAAATTTCCAACGCCATTAGACAAACATAGAATATTGTTCTAGGGAGCAATTAATCCAATTGTACGTATAAGCATAGTTGGGATCCCCCCCTCACAAGGGGGTTAAACACGAGGTCGTGTGTAGGAGAGAAGCAGAGATTTCCCCTCTGAAGCTTAACCCACATAGAAAAAAGATCGTATATTGGGGGTTCTTCCTGAAAAATGATTGGTTTCATTTGGTCTCAAAGCTTCATGAATCCTGAATCTGTTTCGGGTTCTCAGTAGTATTCTGGTCCACTTGTCTTCAGTTCTCCTGAAGCATTTCAGAATTTTTATCCTTCCCATACGTTCCTTCCCGACTGTTGACTATACCCACTCGAAGTCTGACTGGGAGTTGGTAACTTTAGTGGCCTATATTTGTAGGGTTGATGCACAAGGTGACAGTTAAGGGGAGTCTTCAGTGTACCTCGGTCAGACATTGGTCCAACTCACTCGGGCTCCTTGGAGGGTACACCCATGGGTAAACCCATGTGGGAACTTACACTGAGGCGTGAGTCCGTTAAGTAGGTTGCCAACGTAACTGATACACCCGCTCTATCCCATCCACTTTTTATATTAGTCCTGTGATGTTGAATTTCATCACCAACTAGTGGTTTCATTTTGGGAAGGTTTATTTGATTGTTTACTTCTTAGATTTGTAGAGTGTGTTGTTTTTTTTCCTTAGTGGACTTTAGGTCGAGTCAATGTCAATGGCGTCAACTACTGGGAGTACCAATGGAGGAACCCATTTTTTCATGGAAACTTTCGCCTTTCATTCATTTGGAAACATTCATCCTTCGTGCATTGACATACTAAGTCTTTCGTGACTCACAATCGGATTAACGTTTTGGTTGTTCCCCACTCCAGTGATATCGAATCTTCCTAGTGCTTCATATGCACCTAATGCTTCAGATGTAAGCACACCGCCCACATATTAACCTCATGTCGACCTTTCTCCCTCTTCACCCATCAGGTCTCCTTCCCTTTCTCCTTCTTCACCTAGTCAAATATCTAAAGTGAGTAGCTAGGTTGATAAGAAGAAGAAGAAACAAAAAGAGAAGAAGAAGAACAACCATAAAGAGACCAAGACTCCAACCACACCCTATCATGTTGGATCCAAGAAACTAGCTACGATTAATCGTAATGGGAGTATTGATAAAGTCGACAAGTCTAAAACGAAGAATCCTAAACCTAAATTCCCTTGAAGGCTTTGTAAGGGTAACCACTTTCTAAGGGATTTCCCTAGTCTCCCCAAGGTCTTAGAAATGTGGTCTTCCACGTCATTATCCCCCGCAGGACATGATGGTGACACCTCATTAGCTAGTGACATTAAGGTTGGTAAGAAGAATAGAACTGCCAAATTTCCTTGCTTGTTATGCGAAGGTGGTCATTACTCTCACCTTTTCCCTCGTATGGACTAGGCTACTTGTATTTTGGAAAAGATTCAACTTCCAACTAGTTATCGTAATATTTATTCCAAACCATCATTAGTTGATGGATTGGTCAATCCAGTTCCATCCTTGGTTAGTTTTGTTGATTAGGTGGTCAATCTAGTTTCATCCTTGGTTGAACCACAAACCCAAGTAGTTGATCCAGTTCCATCATCGATCAGCCCCACTCTTCATCTGAATAGTGAAACCCAAGTGATTGATCTAGTTCAGTCATCAATCATCCCCAGTCCTCCCTTAAAGGGTGTAACCAAAGTGGTCGATCTGATTCCGGTGTCGATCAATCCTAGTCCTCCCTTAAAGAGTGTAACCAAAGTGGTCGATCTGGTTCCATTGTCAGTCGATCCCACTCCACCCTTGAAGAGTGAAACCAAATTGGTCGATCCAGTTCTGTAATCGGTTGATCCCACTCCTCATTCAAAGAGTGAGGATGTTGCTTAGGATTACCTCATTAATATTTATTCACCCAGACAAGGGGGCACTCTGCTCGTCCCAATGGCACCCCCTTCTAGCAATCAGATGATTTCTATTAATTGGAACCATTTGACATAACCTCATCTTCCTTCTTACGTGCATTTACAAATTACCATGTAGGTTTGTGATAGGAATATTCCTAAAACTATAATAGACAAAGGTGCTTCTATTAGCATCTTATCCATGAATGCTTGGCAAGATTTTGGTTCCTCGCAGCTTATGCTCATGACTCAAAATCTATTGACCTTTGACAAAAGACTTAGTCAACCTTTAGGAATCCTTCCTCAGTTTCCATTTACCTTGGGACGAAAAATGGTCTACATCGATGTGATGGTAGTTCACGACCCCTTGGAATTTAACCTGGTCCTCGGGCAAGACTATGTCTATGTTATGAGATCTCTTGTGTCCACTCTCTTTTGAGTGATCTTTTTCCCTCACAATGGAATCATAGTAATGATCGACCAGATTTCATTCATTGAACCTCATCTGATGGTCAACCATCCATATTCCCTGAACGGTCCATACATACCAACAATGTCTTCCTCGTCGTGGGTCAATTATATAATGACCTGCCCCATGTGTTCAACCTCGCATGAGAGGGAATCTCTCCCTTCTCCTAACTTGGATATGGTAGTTGACATGGTCATCTCTTCGATAGGGATATTAGATTCATATCTCCCTACCCTTATCGAGGTCGTCGACATGTATTCCTTTTGGAGTGATTTTCTTCCATCTAGCGAAGATCTCCTGGAAGCCATGACTGATGTTTGTCCTTTGACATGTGTTCCTTCCAAATAATTGTCCTCTTGGAAGCCATGATCAAGGAGAGGTTATGAGCATTGTTTTTATTCTTTGTGGCAAGCTCATTAAAAAATGAAACAGAATCTACGAGCATATTGTTTTCTTCTATGTGGCAAGCTCGTTAAAAAATGAAACAAATGTTTTGAGCATAGTTCTTTTCATGTGTCAAGCTCATTAAAAAATGAAAAACTTACCTCTCCTATCAAGTTGATTCTTTTCACTAGATCTTATATATATCGATTCGAGTCTTTAGCTAGATCTCGTAGATGTCGAGTCGAGTCTTTCTTTAGGTCTCATATTTGAACCTCATTTTCATCTAGCCTTATCCTTTTTCTCCATCTAGTATAGAAATTGGTGACAACCTCAAAGTCAGTGAATGAAATGATGCTTGGGGGGGAATGTCTCCAACATTTGGTTATCATTCTAGAGTTAATCCACTAGCTTCACAATCTATGGGCAGAGTACCAACCATCCATGGATATCCCTCAAAACCTTTGGAAATTACGTTGAGAAATTACAAGCATAGTTTAATTTTGTTTCAAGATTGTGTAAAAATGAAACCAATACCGAGCTTAGTCTTTGTTCTTTCTCGTGTTCGTAAATAAATGAGAATGTAACCGAGTATACTTTAATCACTTTTTTGGACTCGTAAAGGTTATACGAAAAAGGAACCCTCTGGAGTCTCCTTTAAGCTCTTTTTAGACTCTCTAAACATGAAAACACTGTCAAGTGATCTTGCTTCCTTTCACACTCGTTAAAAGGTTTGAAAGGGCATCTTTCGAGTGATAGTTTATCTCTTTTTCAACCTCGTGAGACTAATTACAAAAAAGGAACACTCTAATAAATCATGATTAGAATATTTCTCCCCTATATTGTTTTATACTTTTTCGGACTTCGGAGTCTAAAATTACGAAAAAGGACAACCCTGGAGTCACCTTTAAGTTATTTTCAGACTCTCTAAACATGAAAAACCACTAATTTTTCTTTCTCTGGACTCGCTAAACTACACATTGAAGTACCCATATGGAAATGAACCATTACTTATTCCACTTCGTTAAACAAAGGAAGAGGAATTTACCGAAGGTGAGTTATATCGAGCATGTGTTACCCTCCTCGAGCTCGTTAAATGAAACAAAGGTACTCATCAATATGGG